>JAMKQA010048966.1:0-20783 GCA_024699735.1 Posidonia australis | reverse complement strand
TTTTTTTTAGATTTTCTTTAGATTCTAATAACACAAACCTCCAATAAAGATCTGATTCGAGGATTAAGGGGTATAGTTTCGTCCTGATTGTGCTAAAAATCGAGGGTTCGCGAATGCCACGAACGTTGCCCCTGGGCATTCGCAAAAAGGAATCCGGTTTAGACCGACCAAATTTGACCGTGGATTGTTCGAGATTCCCACATCGAACCGCCTCTACCCTCCATGCTATAAATTCCGGTTTCCGCCTCTACCCTCCATGCTATAAATTCCGGTTTCCGCCTCTACTGATCTCGAGTACCGGAAAAGCTATTCTCACCTCTCCTCCGCCGTTCGTTGGGTCGAGTCGGAGGAGGAACGAAAACGGTGGCTCCGAGGAAGATGTCGTACGACACGGTGGAGATCGAGGACATGGAGTGGAACGAGGAGCTCCAGGCCTACACCTACCCGTGCCCCTGCGGCGACCTCTTCCAGATCACCAAGGACGATCTCAGGATGGGGGAGGACATCGCTCGCTGTCCCAGCTGTTCCCTCTTCATATCCGTCACTTACGACATCGAGGACTTCGCCGATGGGAATGATAAGAAGGGGTTTGGTCCCGCCACGCCGCAGCCGGTTGCCGTCGCGTGAAGGGTGAGGGCGAGGTTTGACGGATGGTCACAGGTCAGGGTTTTGTGTCACGGTTATTTTTTGCTATTTGTTTCGAGTTTTTCATGGCTGTTATTAGGGTTTTATATGACTCTGGAGTTTCGCCATTGGGAATTATACTATAGTAAGTTACGTGCTTGTGTGAGTATGAATTATGACCTCTGGCTGTTAAATGTACGGTTTTATACCCTCCTAGGATTGATAATAACATCGCTGAATTAGCATATCTATTTTTTCTTTGTATTTTTGTGAGAGTTGCACTAGTATGTTTGGGATGTTGTTTCGCAAGTTTTAGTAGAGAATTTTGTTTCACACACATAAACCATTCATGTGTCTAGACTATAATGGAAGAAAATAACACAAATCCTAAACTAGGTAAAGGTCAAAAAATCATATCGTTTCCAGTTAGAAACCTATGCAATGCGCTGATGTGCAAGAAAGGGCATCCTTTGATTTTGTCAACTATTTCGTTCCAATCATATATTGGACGATGCATGCTGGTAAATATCTCAAGATAGTGTCATGTCTACACTTTTGCATTGGTATATGTATATAATATAGGGAAAAGATAGAATGAACTCTGAGACTCCGTTGTTTGAAGTGAGTTTCTTTTTTAAACTTTTTGAATATTTTATTATATATTGATTATATGAAAAATCAAAACTTTTAACATATATCTAAATTGTCTACAAAGATTATAAATCAAAAATCAAGTCAATTCAAGACTTTTAGTCTAATAATTCGACTTGCAAAAATTCAATGGTTTCGTATTAATTTGTAAAAAAAATATGATTCTATGAATACACATTTCATTGACATGTAAATTTCAAAATCACTTCATTTTAAAATGGTAAATATCATGATGAATGTTGATCATATCTATCGTTTAGATTTTACATCTAATGGATGGATTTTAAGATATGCATTTAAATTCATGACTTATAGGTTTATTTTTATTTAGAAAATTTTATCCACATATGATACTTATAATTGAAATTTCGAAATTAATTAATTTTTTATATTAGTTTTACATATGACATAGATTATATCTTACAGTTGGAAATTTGATATCACTTACGGATTATAAAAATGACAAGCAATTCAATTTGTATAAAGTGAGCTCTTAGGCCCATTCTTTCTTTTCCTATATAGAGTAGAGATCAGTTGTATGGATATAAGGGAAGATTTTTATGGGACGTTGGATTCTAATCCAACAGTTATTGTCAAAACCACCCATATGCTACTAGTGGTTTTTGATTTTGGTGGAAAAAATATCTCTAATACTTGTGGTCTCCACTTGTTAATATCAAAAATAGAAACGACAGTTATTAATAAGAGTATAAAAGGCATGTTTATTGTTAAATTTTAGATTAATTATTTTTAGTAGTTATTAATGCATTTTTAATAAGGAAGGTTTAGTTTCTTACCTAAAAAACATAAATTTTTATTTTGAATTGCATTCTGTTTTTGAATTTTTATTTAAATGTTTTAAATGAATACAATAATTTTAATTTTTTGTTTTTTTTCTATTTTTATGGTAAATCTTAATGTGAATATTTTTTCCCCTTTTTGGTCATTATATGGTAGATCTCATGATATGTATTAATTTAGGATGACTAATTTAGTATTATGAATTAATGAAATAATTTTGAAAAAGTTCTTCAAAAATTCAGTTTAATATTATTGGTTTAATAATACTAAATGGGAAAAAGTAATAGTTTACTATTATGTGTTAGTAAAATAACATATGGTTTGTTGTAAGGATCCACGCGAGGAGGGAGACAACGGCAACAACCTTACCATGAACACCATTTCCTATTGAAGAGTTAAGATAAGCATGTTGTTAGTGGAAAGGGGAGATAGTGAGAGGTGACGGGAGGGATGTCGTAAGAAGGGAGAGGTGACATTGTCTGTTGGAGGGACGTCGTGAGATGGGAGAGGTGTTGTCTTTTGGTTTGGGGGGGCGGGGGTTGGGTTTTGGCGTCATCTGGAATGAGGGATGTCGCATTGACGGGAAGGGTGCTGCGGGGCAAGGAGACAAGGGGGAATAATCATGACAGGAGGAATAAGAAGGGATATAGAGAGAGAAATAGGTAGTTATTTAAAGAATGATAAGAGATTATTACGTTTCCATTTTAGTTTTTAAATTTGAATTTCAAATTTGAGAGAATTAGTGGTTTTTGCACTTCTGAATTTGATTTCATTTGTTTTGATCATCATCAAAGGTTGTTAACGGATGAGTGAGATGGAATCTCGTTGACAACTTTGATGATGATTAAAATCAATGAAATTAAAATTAGAATTGCAAAAAACTACTAATTTCTCTAAATTTGAAATTCAAATTTAAAAACTAAAATAGAAACACATGTAATAACCTTCCATCAGTCCTTAAATAACTACTTATTTTAGCATATATATAGGACTCAAAATCCAACTTGTTTTTTGCGGATTAATTCGTTAATTGGTTGCCACATTCTCCCTTGCATCTATAAATAAATATTAGCATTGTAGTGGGGCGACTCTCGTGAGTGTGGTAACGAAGAGAAGTTGGAATAGAGGAATGGAAGAAAATGGGAAGTGTTGAATAGAAATTGGAGCTAAGGGATCTTCCCTGACTTGCAATCCCCAAGCACTACAACCTCACCTTTACACCTGACCTCTCTCCTACAACTTCCCCTATTCCATCTTGATCACGATCGATGTCGTTGCATTGGTTGGGTTCATGGTCCTCCATGTTGTCGATCTTGCCTTTATCAATGGGTTTGTTTGTTGCAAACCTCCCAAATCTTCTCAGGTGAGATCTCGTTATCGTCATTGTCTTCTTTTTCTTTGCTACTTTGTCATTTTTGTTTTTGTGTTTGATTTTTTCGATGATTTGGATTTGCAATTGTAGAGATTATCAATATTGTGGATAGATTTTTTTTGTGTTACGACCTCACCTTCACGCCTCCCGATGACAACACAACACTGCTTCCTCTGTTACGCGACATCCCTCCCATCGCCTTTCCCCTCTCCCCTCTCGACGACGACATGACGTCGTCTCCCCTCTCTTTGCAAAACTCCTCCCGTTGACACAATGCCCCTCCCATTGTCTCCCTTCATCCCCCTTCTCGATGACATCATCTCCCCTCTCTTTGCAACACCCCTCCCGTTGATGCGATGCCCCTCCCATTGCCTCCCTTCATCTCCCTTCTCGATGATGTCGTTGCCTTTGCTTTCCACTGACAACATGTTTATCTTGACTCTTTAATAGGAAATAGTGTTCATAGTAAGGACATCGTCGTCACCTCCCTCCTTGCGTGAATCATTACAGCAAGTCACATGCTACCTGTGAACCACCCGTCAACGACGAAGGCGGTTGTAGCACACCCACCTCCTTCTCCCCTCTCCTCGTAATAATAAACTAAAATTTCATTATTGTTTTAGTAATAATAAAAAAGATTTTTTTTAACGAGATGTAATTACAATTATGAAACTAATTTTTATTCAGTTTATTAATATTGAATTGAAATTTTATTGTTAGGTTAATAATATTAAATTATTGACAAACAAACTACTTATATGGAAGAATGACGCTATGGATAATTAAAAATTTAATGTTACTAAAAAGGAAAAAATCCAAACCAATGAATGGTAAACTGTTAGTTTTAGTAAACCATTACTAAACTAATATATAATAGTAAACTATTACTTTTTTCCATTGAGTATTATTAAATCAGTAATACTAAACTGAATATTTGATGAATGTTTTTCAAAATTGTTTCATTAATTAGTAATACTAAATTAGTTGTGCTAAATAAGTAGTACATATCATGAGATCTACCATATAATGACCAAACAAGAAAAAAAATATTCACATTAAGATTTACCATAAAAATAGGAAAAAATACAAAAAAAAATTAAAATTATCGTATTCATTTAAAACATTTAAATAAAAATTCAAAAACATAATGCAATTCGGAATAAAAATTTGTATTTTTTTAGATAAGAAACTAAAAATGCATTAATAACTATTGAAAATAATTAATATGAAATTTAACATTAAACATGCCTTTTGTATTCCTATTAATAACTAACATTTCTATTTTTGATATTGACAAGTGGAGACCACAAGTATTGGACATATTTTCCCCTTAAAAATCTTATAGGTGGTTTTGACAATAACTGTTGGATTAGAATCCAACGTTCTGTAACAATCTTCCCTCATATCTCTCAAATAAGTTAATTTGAAGAAAGATGTCATTGATCTCTACTCACAGAGTAATGATCTATTATATCTTCCTTCAACCCCTCCCCTATATAATACTCTATCTTAACCATCCATCATGGTCATTATAATCAAAATCTAAAATTGCTTTTTTCCTAAAAAAAATGGGTTTTTGATTTTTTTTTTCCAAATAAAAAATTGAAACCATATAAATCTGTCCTTACCCCCAAACAAACCATAATGTCCACACACACTCCCTCTTGGCATCTCAATCTTTGATGGTGACGTTCGACAACCTCGTCTCGTTGCCTTCCTCCTGCGACTCCCTTTGGAATGCATTTGGGAGCCTACCCTGCTTCATCCTCCTCCTCATCGATGTCCTCACCTTCTCTATCACTCCTCCCTTTTCCTTTTCCCCATGCACACCTCTGGGGTTTGCAATGGCAAGTTCGAAACTCAGGCACTTCTCTCTTTTCTTCCCCACCTTCCTTTTCCATCTTCCTTGTTGGACTCTTATACTTTCTTTCCCCACCTTCCTTTTCCATCTCCACCTTTCTTTTAACATGGCGATCGATGTCAACAAGAAGAAGGCCGGGATGGTTGCCAAGTGGGGTGGGAAGTTGTTGAGCTCATCTTTCAAGGCAATGACGACAACAGACGTGGAGAGAACAACATTGCCGATAAGGTCGGGACATTGCATATATCAGAGCGGGCGTGTAAGTCGTGTTATAATCATTGAAGACCTAAGA
Organism: Posidonia australis; assembly: GCA_024699735.1. Lineage (NCBI taxonomy): Eukaryota > Viridiplantae > Streptophyta > Magnoliopsida > Alismatales > Posidoniaceae > Posidonia > Posidonia australis. The sequence continues at coordinate 15,182 of JAMKQA010048966.1, read as the reverse complement.
TGCTTGAGTAAGTCATGTTATAAGGGTGAGACGTTGGAATCACATGATTAACATATTTATTCAACCTCAACAATTAGGACTATTTTTATTCAATGTGTATTATAGTAGGAATTTATTAAATCAAGAGGTGACATGTCTAGAAAAAACTTTTTAGATGAATATGTTATTGTGTTATTCTTCTAAATGATTGACATTAACCTACTCAAGAACGACATTAAACTTGTGCATGAAGGATAAGAAAGTTTGAAAGAATATGCATCTGGAACTAGATTTGATATGTTAGGAAGATGCATGCACGTTACATTTGGTTGTCTTTTATATTTTTACAAACCTCCTCATAATAGGTGTATAATTTTCTCTTTACATTGTCATTTTTCCTTGGAGATTTTCAATTGTTATTTATTCTATTATTTGTTAGTAATCTTCCTCTTAGCGTACTTTAATATGTATCATGGTAATAGATGTGGTTTGCCTGTTATATTTTGTTTTTGAAATCAATAGATATTTGTTTTCTCTCTTCAAGATCTATGAGATTCGAACCTGGAAGAGAGGTGTGAATCCCACTCCTTCTGGCTAACTGTACCATGACAGTTGGCTGGTTTGCCTGTTATATTACATTGTGAGCATTGTAACAAAAAATTGCAATCTACAATCATAAATGGATGCAAATTTGAACACAAACTTTTTTTTTATAGATATTTATCAAAAATTATCGTCCAAGGTCAAACAATGAAGTTGACATTATCTAATAAAGAAACAACAAGCTTTCTTGAGAAGACAGCAATGGATTTATGCGGTATTGTATGGCTAAGTAAAAAAAACTTTATAAACTGATTTTCTAATTTATTTCATCAACTATCACAGATTCTCTTGAGGATAATAGAGAGGAAAAAAACACTAAGATTATGTATTACCTTGTTTTGCAGGAATGATATTATTTTGTTATTTTAGGCTTGTATCTTATTCAAGGGTGCTTTAATTTTTTGCTTGGTTTACTTCTCTAAATATGTAACACAATAATTGAACTTGTGTACTTAAGTTGTGTTTTGATTTAGATTCTGGTTTATGATTTTTTCACATTATGTGACTTCTGATTAGAAGTTTATTTATCTTAATTTTTAACTTTTATTAAATTTGTATAACAAAAGTTGTCAACTACTATAATTGAGTTGATTATGTCTTCTTGGTTGATTCGATAGTTGTCCCATAACTTCTTGGTTTATTATTTAGTTGTCTACAGTCTACGTGTTAGAATTTAAGGATCTGTTTGGGAGAGTTTTAGTTTTTGAATTTAGATGTAGAAGTTAACTTTTAGCAAGAAGTTGTCATAACTCAGCTTCTGGAAATATAAAGGAATTATTGTTCCAAAAGCTACATGCTTCTAAGAAGTTGGTAGTGTTTGGTAGAATTGTTGGACTATTATAACTTCTAGAGAGAAGTTATATGTTCAAAAGTTATCCAAAAGTTTTACTAAATAGACCTTAAGCACCTTTTTGGATCCTGGATAAAATCAGAAATAAAGGTAGAATAAGAATAGCTATTCTGTTTGGTAAGTAAAAAAGTGGAATAAAAGCAGAATAGTAATTCCTATTCTGATTTACTTATTTCAAAATAGTTATACCGCAGGAAGGGTGGAATAAAGTTATTCTGCTAAGTTATTCTGATATATGTATATATACGGTGTGTTTTTTTTTTTTTAAATAATACATATATAATATGATGTATATATATTTTAAACTAGATATGTATTTTAATAATTAAGTTGATTATTATTAATCTACATGTTTTCCATTTATTGCAACACTTATTCTAATAGTTATTCTACTTTTCATCCAAACCAGAATATCTCCCTATACACACACTTATTCACCTTTAAAAGAAAATCACTTTCAAACAGAATAGTAATACTATCAGAATAACAATATCACTTTTCACTTATTCCTACTTTTCTTATTCTATATCCAAAGAGGGGTTAAATCTATAGATCTTTTTCCTCCACTAAAACTTCTACCTGTGTCTTTGTTTGTAATCCTTAGCAAATCTCTCAGAACCAAACTAAGCAAGCTTGATAACAAGTACAAGCAAGCCTTAATTTCCTTCGGGTCAAAAAAATTAACAAAACCAATCATCTATGAGCTCCTTATCTGACAATGGTAATGGTAATATTTGGTGACTGTAGCAAGATTTTTGACCTCTTAGTTGCAGTATGTAACATAAAACACGAACAATCATTAAATATCCTTTAACTTCAAAGGATCGGAGGATTCATATTGTAAAATTTAAATTGGAAAGCGATCATTTAGCACTTGCTATCGAGCATCAAATTGAAAGTGAATAATTTTTTGAAGTGTTATTTGTATAAAACCCAGATGACCATCTAAAGTATAACAAATAGTTAAAAGATTCTTACTTGCATGACTCTTTTCCCACACTTGTATCTCATTCATATCTTTAGAGCTATTTTTTCCTTCAAAAATTTAGCAAATCAACATGGAGCTCTCTTTTTTTTGCAAACAGTAGTTGATCGATGGTATATGTAATTTATACTCCATTTGGTTCTACCTTGGGGTTTTCCTGTGATGTTTCTTCTTCTCCATGTCGTTGTACCCCTCTAGAAGGCAAGACGTGCTTATGAGAATTAAATGTGTCGAATCGGTAGAGATTTATCTTGAACTTTGTGGACTTTTCGTGTTTGCATGATCTTCTTTCATGTGCTCCTATTCCTCTCCTTTGTGATCTTAGGATAAGTACTCCTGATAGTCACTTTGCTTTACTTGGATCCCTGGGAATTTTGCCGTGTCAAAAAGAAGTGTGGAACTAAGATGGCTCTACTGTTCCAGTTGATCCACCTTCGTTTGGGAAAGCTCCTCTAAGCTCCGGTGACGGGTGGAGGCTAGTAACAAGGAGTAGGACCAAGTTGGTTTTAAAGAAATTCTATGACAAGTTAGATTCCTTAGGAAGCATCGGAATACTGAGTTGAGAAAAGAAGGTATCATGTTTAGATTGTCAGCTCATCACTTGATTCTTCTTCCACCATCTGATGATACTTGTGACTAGTTACATTTTTTGTCTTCCTGTGCTATTATCACTTAAGTTTCCCCTAATGTCAGTAAAGACAACCTAGGGTCTTTCCTTACCTTCCACTGGTCTAGTAACATTGACTGGGAAATTCATGATTTTGCGTTTGGAAATTTTTACTTAAGTTTACTAATACATCAGTTAGGAATGAAGCCCTTAGAGCTTATAAGGCTTCTTTGGTCTCTCTATGAGTGTCTTTCACTGCCTGGTCAGTTCATTCCAGTGTTGTTCTTACTCTGAGGGAAGAAGGTATGTGGATCTAACTTGAGGGTATATCATACTACTTTTGGAGTGTCAACATATTCCATTATATGGTTAGAGACTTCGTGGAACTTCTAAAAGTTGATTACTATCTAGATAAGGCAAAATTTCTAGGCTTTGCTAAAGTTAAAATAAGGCTTCTTATTAGCAAGGATGTTTCAAAAATTAAGTACTTTACTTTTGCTAGGATTGTCTACCCCATCCGCTTTTGTCAGAGTTGAGATAGCTATTCCTCAGTTGACTCTCCTTGGGGTAATTCCTCCACTTCTTTTCCATAAGAAACTCATCTCGTAGGGGTCCACAGAAAACTTCTGGAAAACCCTTCAAACATAATAAGAGTTGGAGGGAGAAGACCAACAAAATTCCCAAGTTTAGGGGGCAATGTCTAGACTCGTAAGGCGGATGGAGTCCTGAATGCCCTTGGTAAGCCCTCCTCTGCTTCACCCACCACTGCTTTTGAATCGGCTAGTATTTTAACTAAACAATCTCCATCAGGTGAGATCTAGTCCAGTACTAACCTCCAAGTTTTGGAAGGGAGATCCTCCTCGCCTCATACAAAATCTGGCCCTAGTAATTCCTCTTCACTTTGTACTACTACCACCCCTCGTGTTATTGTCTGTCAAGGTGAAGTGTGTAATTATCTTCCTCTCCCTTCCCTCAATCATGGAGATAACTCCGATTTACTTCTCCATGCGGCTACGTCCAACTTTGTTATCTAAGAAATTATGGCTCAAAAACTAAACAAGAAAAAGCTCAAAAAAGTCCTTGCAAACATCGATAGTATTGATGATGATGAGCTTAATGAGACTGTTGGGGTCTCTATACCAGTGCAAGGTTCTCCTCAAACTACGATCATAGGTACTCCATTTAATTTTAAGTCGTCACGTTTTTTACTCTCTCGTAATAATTCTACTTTAGTTAATTGTTCGGATGTTTTGTCTATTTCTTTCCCTTCTCACTTAGATCTGAGAATGGATCTGTCCTTTGATGTGTAGGACCTAAATAATAATATTTTTTCTTGGAATTTCTATTCAAAATTTATGGATTTTTTGTGCAAAAATTGGTATCCTCTTGGGTTCAGAATAGGATGCCAAATCCTTCTTGGATTTGGTTCATTCTCAGTATTTGTTGCCCCTGGTCAATTTAGACAACAATATTAAATGTGTTGAGAACTTGGATGCTCTAATCTTTTGAATATTGGTTCATTATGATTATTTTATCTTAGAATATTAGGAGATTGGGAAGTAGTGGTAAACGTAGAGTGGTTAGAAATGTTGTTTGTAGTATGAAGTGTGATATCTTGATTCTTTATGAAACTAAAGTTGATAGTCTCTCCCTTGCGATGTTCTGTGTCTTAAGTGGTGAGAGGCTAGATAATCAGGAAGCGTTACCCTTTCATGGAGCATCAGGTGTTATTCTTATTGGGTGGAATGCTAGCCTTCTTCGTAGAATTACATATATTACGGGCAATTTTAGTCTTTCTATTCATTTTAGAAACCAATTCGACTCATTTGAATAGTGGCTTACAGGCATCTATGGGTCCTGTACTTTTGATCTTAAGCCACATTTTCTGAATGAACTCGGAGCACTCCAAGTTGTTGTGGGAAATTGTTGGATTATTGGAGGTAATTTCAACGTCACCAGATTTTCTCATGAGCACTACAAGAACTCAGTAGTCACCCCAATTTTGTTTAAGTCTAATGATTTTATAGCTTTGGGCAACTTAATAGACTATCACTTACAGGAAAACCTAATTTTGGCGAAACTAGATAGATTCCTTATTTCCATTGAGTGAGAGTCCCATTTTCCAAAATCTATCTGCTCAAGCAAGGTTTGGACTACTTCTAATCATGTTCCCATATGTTTAGAGACACAGCCTTCAGGTTTGGGATTTTTCCCATTTGAATTCTATAAATCCTGGACCCTCTTAGATGGCTTTTATGGTTTTGCATCAAATTATTTAAACTCCTTTTCTTCTACTTCTAACTCAATTAATAGGCTTGCACATAAGCTTAAAACACCAAAGGTTGAAATCAAGAAGTGGGTTCCCTCAAAAAGGGTGGATAGGAGTTCTAGACTCTTAGAGATTGAGTCTATAATTCAGGATATTGATAATCAACTAGAGTCCTACCCGATCACTCCTCTCTTGTGGTTTAGAAAGCAAGCACTCAGAAAAGAACACTATAATTTGTTCTTAAAACAAGAAATCTATTAGAAATAAAGATCTAGAGTTCAGTGGCTGAGAGAAGGGGGATCTTAACACAGCCTACTTTCTCAAAGTGGTTAATGGTAGAAGAAGAATCGATATTATTTCATCTTTGCTTATTAACAGGGAGGTGGAGGAATTTCCTTAAAGAATTTGCATTGAAATTGAGAAGTACTTCTGTTCTCTTTTCAATAAACTTCAGGGGTTTGTAGGGGATCTGAAGTGGGATTTTCTCTGTTCTTTTAAAAATTGAGATCCTGGTCTTCTGGAAGGAATTTTCACAGTAGAGGAAATTAAAACTAGCACTTTTGGTCTTGTGGGGGAGAAATCCCAAGGTCCTAATGGCTTCTCTGTATATTTCTTTCAATACTTCTGGGAGGATATTAAGTCAGATCTATTTGCCATATTTGATTACCTATACTACTTTAAGGACCTAAACATTTTAAAAGGTATCAATCAGACATATATTACATTAATTGATAAAAAAAGATAGAGCAGAAAGTATCTTAGACTTTAGACTTATTGGTTTGTTAAATAATAGTCATAAAATCATTTCTAAATGTCTTACTAATAGGCTTTGTCCTATCCTGAATTCCTTAATTGATAATAATCAGAGTGCCTTTCTGTTAGGTAGGAATATTCTGAGTGTTCCGTGGTGGCCGAAGAAACAATCCATTATATGCACCAATTTAATATTTCTGGTATTGTTCGTAAGTTAAATTTTGAGAAGGCTTTTGATAATGTAAATTGGGAATTTTTAATTAATACACTTGGAGGTCTTGGATGTGGGAATAAATGACTATCTTAGATAAAAATGTGTATTAGTATGGTTAAATACTCTGTTCTAGTGAATGGTTCTCTAAAAGTTTTTTTAGGAGCGTCAAATGGACTTCGACAGGGTCATTCGTTGTCGCCTCTTCTTTTTATTGTAACTACTTATGTTTTAATAGAATGTTAACTCTTGGGCTCTAGAACAATATTATTTCAGGAACTCAATTTCGTAGAGCTGAACCTAATGTATTTAATATCCAATATGCTGATGACACTATCATATTTCTGTCTCTCACGGATGATTGTGTGATTAATGTTAAAAGAATACTAGGATGCTTTCAAGCTTGCTCTAGACTTAGGATAAATTTTCATAAATCCTCCATCTCTGGCATTGATGTCTCTCGTGAAAGGATTGAAAGATGTTGTGATATACTAGGATGTATGTTGGAATCTTTACTCATTAAATATTTATGACTCCCATTACACTACAAGAAAGTATCATATAAAGATTAGGCTCCAGTCTTAGACAAATTAACATCTAAATTTACCACATGGAAGGCAAAGTTTCTATCAATTGAAGGTAGACTAACACTGGTTAACTCTGTTCTTTCTTTTATTCCCACTTATTTTTTATCTGTCTTGCACTTGCCAGTTAAAGTAGAGAAAGAAATAGACTATATCAAACACAAGTTCCTCTGGAATGTCTCTTTCAACGTAAAAAATGGTTATCATTTTACTAAGTGGTAGAATCTTTGTAGAGTTAAAGAAAATAGTGGTTGGGACATAATTAATATTAGAAATTTTAATTCTGTTTTAAAATATAAATTACTTTAGCAATTTTTAATGGATAATTCTAAGCTCAAGTGACCTGATTTAACCAAAGTCCGTTACTTTTGCTGAAATTAGGTAGGAACCTTATTAAATGTTAGCTCTAACACTGGTTCTTGTCTGTGGCAAGGACTTTAGATTGTGTTTTCCTATATTGAATACCTTTACAAAATTTCTGGTTCATAATGGAGAAAATATAATATTCTAGGAGAATAAGTGGGTTGATAACATCTCTTTAAAAAATGCTATGCGTGATCTTTTTTTGCTGTCCAATATGAAAAAAGGGATTGGACTATTATAAACTCAAATGGATTTATTTTCAGATATTCTTAAGAATGTAATTCTTGATAACAAATCAAACGGTTTGCTTTGGATTGTATCTTTAGATGATTTATTCTTAGTGAAAAGTTGTTACTTTATTTTTAATGATGGTGGGTTATGGCTTTCCTATAGGAATTTTATCTAAAAGAGTTGGGTCTCTTTAAAATTAAAGATTTTCGAATGATTAGTTATGCAAGATAAAATTCTTTCAAAAGTTAACTTAGAAAAAAGAGGGGTGGTTGGGACTTTTAATTTATGTTTCTTGTGGATTTAGTAGTGAATCTTCTTGTTATATTTTGCTTCATTGTCCTTTAGTTTTGGACATGGAATTTTTTTTTGGATAATATTTCCTATTTGTCTAACATATCTATTGCAAAAGTCTTTTCATTATTTACTCATTGTAAGCATAAATCACATAGTTCTGGTAATATTTTAAACTATTTGGTTGGAGACGAATAATAAGATCTTCAAGAATTTATTTAGGCCAGTACATTACATTATTTTTAATATAATTTCACTTATTAGATTTTAGACAGATAATTTGGGTGCAGGGTAGGAGACAATGGATATTTCTAAGGTTATTAAGCTTATGCAACAAGATTTAGACCAACATCATGCCTTCAATGTTGTCCAAGCTATTGCTTCTTTGATTGGATGAGTTGTGCTTGGAAACTCTCCTTAGGTTCCTCCTGACCAGCCAAACAACGTTATTACTGCCTATGATCTCCTTCACCTAGATACTTGATTTTGTGTCCTGATTGTGGTGTTTTATTTTGGAAAACTTTAGTTTTGAAGCAAGTTTGAACTTATAAATCATTGGATTGTAATTTTATGGGCCGATGTGTCATAATTTTGTTTGATAATTTGTATTTGGTACTTCATACTTACTTCACTTAGTGGTGATTTTCATAACCAAGTGTCTATATACTATAGTCGCTTGCAAAAAAAAAACATGGAGTTTTGATTGACTTGAACTTAACGTTCTAAAATCTTTGTAGTTATGGAACTTACCAGACGAGGTTGGAGAAAGTTTTTTTGGCAATGGTAAGTAGTATTAGATATCTATCTCAAGGAAATTTTTTTAAGGAAATCAGGAGTCCAGAGTGCGAAAAATAAAACACAGAAAGAGCAAAGGTAATGTTCATGCTATAAGTACAGACCAACCAGCGTAGTTGGCAATATAAGTTCAACTATCATAAAAAATTATTAACACTACTGTCCCATGTCTTCAGCAGCAGCAGCATGTTGTAAGATGGAATCAGTAGAGGGTGGAGGAGCATCTAAAGAAGCTGTATGATTCTCAGTGCAAGCAACTTTCATAGAGGTTAATGAATTCCTCAGATCCTCCTTCTCAAATCCTGGTAAAAGAGAATCTAACCATTGCCCCATTAGTCCAATGATATCGGAAATAATAATATAAGAAGGTTTAAAAGAACCACGAAAAATTCTGCTGTTTCTTTCTTTCCAAGTTACCTAGAGAATAACTTGAATCAAAACAAACTAGCCGCAGTAACTTAAATAAAATTTAAGCACAGGTTTATGCTGAAATAAGTAGCGCAGGTTATAAAAGACAGGGTATAAATGAGAATATAAGAAAAACTGCTAAATCTGGGAAACATATTCACAGAACATAAATAAATGGTTATTAGTTTTAGCATTTAGGTTGCAGAAGATACAGTTTGGTAGGCCAACTCATCCTCTTTTTGCCAAGTTCTCCTTAGTAAGATTCTTATTGTGAACAACAAGCCATGAAAATAATTTAACCTTGAGCGGGACCCAGGCCTGCCATACTTGCTTAAAAAGATTGAATCTTAATCCATCATCATTCAAAACATTGTAACAGGATTTAACAGAGTAGTAAGAAGAAGAAGTAAGGGTTCAGAATATGACATCCCTCTCTACCCTCAGTGTAGCAGATTGGATAATATGTACCAGCATATCAAGTTGAAGTTGCAAGACATTGCACTCATAAAGCTGGACTTTAGAATGATCAATTAACATATTAAAATCTGTTTCAAAAATGTCACAGATTTTATTAACAGAGGCTTTCCTCCATCTACAAATAGAGAAGAGTTGGGGGAGTAAATACTTTAATTTTTTGTCATTCCACCATAAGTGTTCCCAGAATATGATGTCTTTCCCATTGCACAGGTGGTGGAAAGAAAAGCAATTAACAATATCAAAACTGCTTTTGAGGCAAAGCCATAAAGGGGAGCAATAGTTAGTGGAAATGTTTAAGATAGCTCCAGGCCAAGAATGATGCATATATCTGACCTTCACTAAATCTTTTCACATGGCTTGGCTATCATAGGAGAGTAATTGCCACGCTAATTTAGATTTAAGAGCTAAACTAAAGTTTCTGAGGTTAATGATTTCCCAGTCATTTTGTTGTTTAGGTCTACAGAGTAAACTCCATTTAACTAAATGCATTCCTTTCCCGACAGAAGGATCTGACTTCCAAAGGAAGTTACTCCTAATCCTCTCAATGTCTTTCTCAACCTGCCTAGGCATGTGCAATACAGACATAAAATACGTAGGAATGGCTGTTAAAACTGAGTTAATCAGTGTCAACCTGCCACCAAGAGAGAGAAAATGTGCTTTCCAATGGGTTAATTTGGAGGACAATTTCTCAAGAACAGGAGACCAGTTCCTACGCGTGGTTCTCCTATAATGAAGTGGTAAATCCAAGTAAGTGATAGGCAAGACTGCAGACTTACAGTCAAGAAGTTTACATGCATTATCAACTGAGTCTTGATCTACCCTAATCCCAGTAAGAGAAGATTTAGAGAAGTTAATTTTGAGGCTTGAGCAAGATTGGAAGCAGCACAGGATGCGTTTTATATTCACAATGTTTTCAACACCCTCAGCTAGGAATAAAATGGTGTCATCCGCATATTGGATGTTTAATACATGAGAACCCCCATGAGGGATTGGATGCCTTGAATAAGATTGTGGCTTAATGCTAACTGTAGCATACGATTCAAGACATGGGTAGCTATAATGAAGAGTAAGGGGGATATGGGGTCCCCCTGTCTCAGTCCTTTGGCAGCTCCAAAGAAGCCGTGGGATGTGTCATTGAGAAGAATGGAAAATTTTGCAGAAGAGATGCACATCTTTACTCAAAATATCTATTTCCCTCTAAAGCCTAATCCCTACAGGGAATCAAGGAGGAATTCCCAATTAACCTTATCAATGGCCTTCTCGAAATCCAACTTTAGAATAAAGCCTGAAATCTTAGAAGAATTCATGAAGTGTAGAGTTTCCTAGGCTACCAGGAAACAATCCCCGATAGAGCGACCAGAGAGGAAGGCACACTGAGAGTTGTCTATGATCTTGTTAAGAGTGGGGGATAGCTTGGAGGTTAGAGTTTTGGTGAAAATCTTATAAATGCTATTCACCAAACTTATAGGTCTAAATTCTGCAATTGTATTAGCTCCTAAACGTTTGGGAATAAGAACAATAAAGGTCTGATTTAAGGGAGAGAGAGTATCTGGATCATTAGATGTGAAAATGTAATGAAAAATATGCATAATATCATCTTTCAACAGTTCTGAGAAGAATATAGGAAACCCATCAGGTCCAGGACTTTTATCCCCAGGGAGTCTAGTTAAGTTTGCCTTAACCTCTTCCTCTGAAAATGGTGTTTCAAGAGAATCAGGATCAGAGATCTTATTGGGAACCAAAAGATCCCAGTTATGGAAGGCACTGGATCCCTGTTGACTGTTGAATTGTTGATAAAAATGTTTTTCAGTTTCTTCTCTAATAGCCAGAGGGGATGTAATCATAGTGGAGTCAACAGTGAGAGATAAGATAGCATTATTTCGCCTATGTGAATTGACCACATTATGAAAGAAGTAAGAATTAGAATCTCTCTCTTTCAGCTATTGAATTCTGGATTTTTGTTTCCAGAAAAGCTCTTTTTCTTTTAAAAATACGAAGTATTTATCTCTCAGAGCTTGTTTCTCTCTCCGAGTCTCTTCGTTTAGGATAGAATACTCTGCTAAGCAATCAATGCTTTGTATACGAGATTCAATGTTACTTAATAACTGATCTCTTTTCAGTCTAATCGGTCCAATCCATCTTTTTAAACTTTACTTTAAGAATTTCAATTTATAAGTGAACCTAGCCAGAGGATTAGTTGAATAAAATAAATCTCTCGACTTCAGTCAGCAGTCCTGAATAAAAAAATGACATCCTTCAAAAAGAAACCATGATTTGTAGAATTTAAAAGGAGTCGGATCCCATTTTTGCTTAACCATAATGGAAAATAGATCAACATGGACTTTAGATTGACCTGTACTTTAACATTTATGGAAACCATGTGGTTGTAGATCTCAATCGATCGAGAAGTGGTCGCATAAAGTCATAACCGCAAAGGAAAATAAATCAACTCAATCAATATGAGGTGTGTGTAAAAGACTATCAAACTGAATCAGTAAACCGTCACAAACGTCCTCAGCTCTACCTTCATCTTTGAGCTTGTAGGCATTAGCGAATGTTTTATCAATATACCTTTTGATTTGATTCGGCCCCTACTAAAAGAGATTGCATATAAAATTGATCAACTAAATCATCGCATAACAAAAAAGGATGATATCATGATACAACCTGAGGACATATAAAGAGAAGACGTAAAGGAAGTCCAAAGATGAGAAAGTGTCATTCTAAAGACAGAATCTGTATATGGAATTTCCGAGCAATTTTCTCAAATCTGAACGTTTTTTTTTTTGAGCAGTCAAAAGAAAAAGATTTTTTTTGTTAACGGATTAGACGAATTTTTATGTATGTCCTAAGATTCGAATCTGGAATCTGTAGTGAGTTTAAAGTTCTCCCAACCACTGTGACAATGAGACATTGTCTAAAAGAAAAAGATTTTAATTATAAGAAATTAATAGAAATAACAATGAACAAAGACCTTATCAAGATGATAAGTAAACAAAAAGGAAAAATCCAAAAACAAAGCAAACAAGAACCCCAAAGCATTGGTGAAACATCAAAAGGTAGTGAAAATCTCTAACCAGTTTGAAAGCACAGCGTCAGTTGCCACACATTCATAAGGTTGTGATCATTCCAAACTCGAGAATAGAACTCCTTTTTTTTCCACTCCTAAAAAGCTCGTTGGAACTCCTTGGAAGGCTACGATTTCTCTCCCGTCATCGTGCTTACTTTATAGTCCCACATCATCTACTTTCTCCTATTTATCCCTGTCTCACCCATCCATTATTCTAAAAAACAATCAAAGTTGATCTTGACATCATTGGTATACCTTTTTTTTTACTGTTCATTCATACTATATATATATTGCTATTAAAGTTTTGGACTTTTTCGATTGAGGGTTGGAGTTTTACATGTTCTATGCGTAATGCAGTTTGTAACATGTTAATTCCAAACATGCATTTTCATCTCATGAGATGTATAGTCCTAGTTTGGTTTTTAATGTTATTCTTTGCAATTGCTTCTTAAACTAAGGATAGGTAAGTGGAAAAGTGTGTGTTTCTCTTAACAGTACTGCAGCTTGTACGTTTTCTGTCGTAGGTTGTGGCCAGTTGGTCTTAATTTTTGTGTACAACTTTGTTTTCCACTGGCATGACGGTAAATGATACTTAGGATTAAGGTTGGAAGTGGATTGGATTAGGATTTGAAGTTTACCCTTATTCTTACCCACTGCTTGATGGCCATGGATCGAGTCAATACTTATTCTAAAAAAACTTGGTTGCTATCCTATCTATTATCTTTTTGGTTAACGGATAGCAATGCAGGTTAGTGGGTTAAACAGATGAGTTTTTTTTTACCTATTTAAACCAAAATTTATACTATTTCATGATCTTAATTGAACCTAAAATTGAACTACGACTACAAAACAGGACATCCTCATAGTTAAACAGGCAAGGTTGTGAACATGTTAGGTTGAGTTAGGTTTAGGGTCTACTCTTACCTTAATCCATCCTTTCTTAATAGGTAATAGATAGGGTGAATATCCGTCTTAAAATTTTTTAGTCGTTACCTTATCCATTATCCATTAAGACAATGGGTGGCGGGTAGAGTTAGTGAGTGAAACAGGTGAGTTTTTTTGTTATTAAATCTAGACTTATATCTCATGGGCTTTTCATGAGTTGAATTGAATACAAGATAATCATTTTATTGATTCTTAATAACATCAAAAGAATTAATAATGTAGCAATCAAAGATAATACTAAATAATTACAATTGTAAAATTCAAAATATTAGATAATATCCATATCAATTACAATAATGCATAACTATGAAAAGTACAACAAAACATTACCTTGCTATCAGTGATATAATGACATCATCCTTTATTCACATAATATATGTTGAATGCTCACATAATAGTTTTATGTAATATATATTGTTTTGAAATAAAAATAGTTTGAACATATAAGACCAATGGTTGAAATGTAACTAATTTGAACATTGTTGTAGTAATGTTTGAAATCTGAAAGGAGGAGAGTCGAAGAGTTGGCTGGTGGAGTGTTGGTGGACTAGTGGTGTCATCAGAAAGGAAGAGAGCTGAAGAGGCACTATTGCATAGAGAAATAAGATCGTTGAAATAACCTCTTGGAAGTATATCAATAAAATGCAAGAAAATTTAAAGGAACTTACAGACAAGAGGAGGAGAGATCATTGAAATAACATTGCAGACTTGCACGATTAGTGATGTCGTAAGAGAGGAGGATGGTCATAGAGAAGAGAGCAAGGTGCATAGAAGAGGTGAGTCAAAGAAAGAGAGAGAGAGGGAGAGGTGTAGAGAAGAAGAGAGAGAGTGTGAGGGAGAGGCACAGTCTCCACTCGCCACACATAGAGAGAGAGAGAGAGAGAGATCAAAGACAAAGAGGGAGGACGGTGGACGGAAGAGGGAGGAGTGATCAAAGAGCCACAATCGTGCAGTAGTGCAGAAAGAGAGAGACCAAAGAGGGAGGGTGGAGGGTGATCTATCGAGTGTCGTCTGTGTGTGAAGGGTGGAGGCAAAGGAGGGAGAGGGGTGGACTTAGGGTTGAGAAGGAATGATAAGAGTTTGGGTTTGTGTAAATATGTATTTACGTTAAGGAGTCAAGATCTGTGTAAATTTATTAATTTACTCTTGCGTTAACGGATTAACTGAATATTCGTAGCATATTATCCGAACCCTGACCCATTAAATTAATGGGTTAGCAGATGACAGATTAATGGGTCAACGAGTATACAAAATTTCTATTCTAATCCATTTCTAATGAGTTTGATCGGATCCGATTAACAGATGATACTTAACCCACTTATAGCCCATAAATAGGACATGTCTACCCCGTAGGAGTACTTTCAACTGCCACCATAAATTCTGTGTACTTGACCACGACAGTGAAAAAATTATGGTTAACTTCTTCCTTAAACACCCAAGTGTAAAAACACTAAACGGAAAATGCCTACATCACCTCACAATTCCACTCCACCAACATCACATTGTCACATAGCAAACTTAGCAATAAGAAGTAAAACTAACAAAGAAAGAAAGAAAGAATTAAGTTACCTCTTGGGATGGAAACTGCCATCCATTGACGCTCGAGTGGGAGGGAGAGTGAGTGAGTGACAGTTGGTAGGGGTTAGGGGTTAGGGTTGGGGTTAGGGTTAGGACTTTTGGATTTTAGATTCTTAGGGTTATAAATATAAATATATGTAATTTACATATATATATATATATATATATATATATATATATATA
>JAMKQA010048829.1:0-22000 GCA_024699735.1 Posidonia australis | reverse complement strand
GATTTTAAGTTGATTTAAGTGGGTTTTAAGTGGATTAGGGTTTTTACCGGATTTTTAAGTGGATTTGATTTGATTTTGTTTGATTAGGGTCTTTATTAGGGTTTTGTTGGATTTTAGCTGGATTAAGTGTTTTATTTGTTTTTCAGTGGATTCTAAGTTGGATTAAGTGTTTTATTTGGTCAGGTGGGCTAATGTGGGTCTGATTGGGACCTGTATGGGTTAGGATGTTGGTGGTCGCGACCAGAGCATCAACCGGAGGAGCCTACTGCCAAGTGACTTCAAAATCGGGGTGTCTACAGTTGGTCATGGTTGTTGGAGGTCTAAAGTTATCCATCCATGGAAGGTATTTGTTTGCCCCACAAACCTTGTAAGGACTACTCTTCTCTATGAATTTATAGGTGTTCGATATTGGAACGTATGACTTAATCCATGGAATCTAGTAGTTGAGCACATTGGGCAAAACCTTGTGGGATCTCAACAAGGAGACAATCTAATTCACCTTCGAGGAATACCCTTTCACTTGACACGATGTTACTAACCCCATTAAGTTGAAGGTGGACTTAAGCCTCATGGTGCAGGAGCTCAAGCCAACCACTGAAGTCATGTTGATTTAGATTGAAGAAAAGTAGGGTGGAGAGAACCCAGGGACCACTCTTGCTCTAATCCTTGAGAGGTTGCTAAAGGAATACCAAAAGGTGCTTTAAGAGTCCTAAGGACTCCCTCCTTAACAAGCTATAAATCATTGGATTCCATTGAAGGAAGAGGGGCAGGCAATGTCCATGCCACCCTATCAATACCCCTACTTTCAAAAGAATGAGATGGAAAGATAGATCAAGGACTTCCTGGCATCGAAGACAATTCACAATAGCTCAAGTCCATGCCACCCTATCAATATCCCTACTTCCAAAAGAATAAGATGGAAAGATAGATCAAGGGCTTACTGGCTTCGAGGACAATTCACAATAGCTCAAGTCTTCTCTCCCCATCGATGCTCCTAGTCTAAAAACAAGACAAGGGTCACATTTTTTGTGTAGACTACTAAGCCATAAATGAGAAGACAATTAAGGACCAATTTCCCATTCCTATGATTGATAAGTTGTTGAATGAACTAAGGTAGGGTAGAGCCTTTTCAAAGCTTGATTTGTACTCAGGCTATCAACAGATTTGAGTTCATAAAAAGACATCCATAAGACGACCTTTTGGACATACAACATCCACTATGAGTTTCTCGTGATGCCGTTTGGCCTCACCAACGCACCATCCACCTTCCAAAGCATCATGAATGAACTCTTCAAGCCCTAGTTGCATAAATGTGTGTTGATTTTTTCAATGACATATTGATATCCAATTGAAGTATGGGGGACCATGTCGAACACTTAGAAGAGATGCTACCAACACTCCAAGAATATCACCTATGTGCCAAGTGTTCCAAATGTAGTTTCATGTGACAACTATAGAGTACTTGGGGCATGTTGTGAACACCTAGGGAGTACAACCAAATCCTTAAAAGAACATCAACTGTGGTCATTTCTGAAGAGTTAGAAGGCTCTATGAGGGTTCTTGTGCCTCATAGATTACTATCGAAAATTTGTGAGAAATCATGGAGGAATTGTTACCCCACTCACTCAGTTGTTGAAGAAAGATAACTTTAAGTGGACGAAGGAAGCTCAAGCAATCTTTAAGTAATTGAAACAAGCCATGTTTACACCATCAATTCTCCAACTATCATACTTTAGCAAAGACATTATGGTCAAGTGTGACACTTCCGAGGTTGGCGTGGGTGCGGCCTTAATGCAAGATAACCAACCAATGGCCTTCATCAGTCAAGGTTTTGGTTAGAGTAAAAAAGGACCCTCCATCTATGAAAAAGAAATGGTTGCCATTCTCCTAACCGTCTGTAAGTGGAGAACATACTTCCTTGAATAGAGGTTGGTTATCTAGATTGATCAAAAGAGCCTCAAATACTTGTTGGACCAATGAATTAGTAAACCCACCCAACAAGAATGGTTGGCGAAGTTGTTGAGTTTTGATTTCCACCTAGAGTACAAGAAAGGAAGCTCTTTTTAGTGGAAAACGATTTACTAAGGAGGAATGAGGACTTGGAGTTCGATTCCGTTTCTATTATCATTCTAAAATGGGTAGATGACCTCAAACACTACTATTCTCATGACAAGGAGATAAAGAAGCTCCTTTAGAAATGACACGAGAGCTCTCTAGACAATCACTACTAGGTGATAAAGAAGCTCCTTCAAAATTGATACGAGGACTCTTTAGACAGTCACTACCACCTACAGGATGGGTTGCTCTACCATAGAAAGAGGTTGATCCTAGGCACAAACTTGGCTTTGAACAACTCTTTACAAGCTAGTCACACCAAGTTCCTCTACATCGACTAGTAATCGAAGCAATGAGTATATTGGAAGGAGCTCAAGCACAACATGAAGAAATATATCCAACAATATGAGGCTTGCTAGAGGAGCAAGTCTGACAATGTGTCACCAATAGGCCTTCTCCAGTCCTTGCCAACACTAGAAGTGTTTAGAAATTTTAAGTTCCAAGTAATAATAACCACAAGTGCACGACGTCATTTGAAGTACGTCGGCAAATACGGATCGAATCCACAAGGACTTGGAAATTCCAACTAGGTTTTAAGTTGATTGTGACTTAGGGATCAATTATTTACTTTAGATTAAGCCTTAATGATGCCTTATATGCATTCAAGGTATATCTAAAGTACAACAAGTACACCTTCTACTGATTCCTAATGCTAGTACCTTCTTATAGAATTCGTGGTTAAAGATTTACACAACCAAAACCTACGAATAAAATATCAACAGAAAGCTTGAGAAGAGTACTATCAAAAAAAATTATTCAAATACGCAGTTGCAACTTGGAATAACTGTAGAAAGTTGTGAAACGAAAATGGTGCAGAAAATCGAAAAATCTTCACTGCTTACACCTCTAACTTCAAAATTTTGTAACTTTATCTATACTCAACAAACTATCATGAAACAAAACTCAACAGAAAGCTATTTGGATACACTTTCAGGGGAAAATACGAAGCTAGGATTTTGTGCACTGCAATGATAGCAGAAACACAAAACTTGGCGTCTATGACCAAACAACTTTGTAATCAGCTCCTGTTGTAAAGGTAGCTATCAAAGGCTCACGAAAATCCGTCTAAAAATCCTAGGAAAATTATACTTTGAAGCTCAACTTGTTTCCAAACACTTCTACAGCAGAAATCGTCAAAACCCTAGAGGAAATGAGATCAAAAACAGAAATAAGAGTGAACTAAAACGCAACTGCAACACACACGTAGAAACTCAACACACTCACATAAAACCCAACAAAATCCAAAAATCCTAGTTATAAAACTTTATAGAACTTCAAAAAAAATGTTAAGAATGACTATACAACATCAAATATGAACAAACGACAATAGAGATATAAGTTTTTATTGAGATTTAAAAGGGAAATATAAGGTAGAATGCAAGTATTCTGCTACAACAACAAGATGACAACTAAGCCTAAGATAAAACTATGGAATTATGAGTAGATGATCACCACCACTCGCCGATCTTGGATGGAAATCGTCGGAGAACACCGTTTACAATGCAATCGTGCCTTGAATACCTTCTCCACGAGATATCCACCTTAAGATCTCGACCCCGTGCGTTCCACTTTAACCATGCGAACCACTTTCTTGAGCTCCAAGCCTTCCATGCCATGAGAGAATCACTTTGCCGTCGATCCACTTGAAAGTGCCTCCTTAGATCTCACTAAGAATGGAAGAGAATGTCGGGTGGAAGAAGGTGGCAACTGCTAGGTTGAATGGAGGTTCAAACGTGAATGAGAACCCCTTTCTTTTATAGCAACGTCCTAGGGTTCGGCCACCACCAAAACCCTAAAATCCCATGCAAACTTTCATTTCCTAAGTTGCCCTTGATGTGCTCCTTTCAAATCCTTGTATATCTTACATCATTTCATGTGATTTCTTCATTGATCTCCTTTGCTTATGATCTATCAACATGAATGGAGGTGCAAATGTTTGTAGTTCATGGAATTTCTTTCCTTTTTTTGCCAATTTTCTATTTTTGCCTTTTAATTTGATTTGATCTGTAAACTTTGTAGAATTGTATAAAAATACCTCCCATGAAGCACAATAATACATATAAGAGTACATAGAGATATATATTTTTTATTGTTGAACAAGAAGCTATATGGGAGAATGTGTTAATGAATTTTATTGACGGCCTACCACCGGTTCAGGTTATACAATGATCATGTTCGTGGTTGATCGACACTTTAAGTACTCTCACATTATGACATTGAGACACTATTGCTTCGTAGACATTGTTGCTTGACAATTCATCAGTACCATGGTTTGACTCCATGGGTTCCCTTGAACCATTGTCAACAATAGGGACCCCTTGTTCCTTAGTAAGTTTTGGGGCAATCTCTTCAAAGTATCAAGAACAACTCTTAAGCTAAGGAAGGCCTACCACCAACAAATTGATGGTCAAACCGAGGTCGATCCACTAAGCGTTTGGCAAGGCATTTGGAGTTGTATCCAAATGTGTGGGACCCATATTTGACCTTAGTCAAGTAGGGCACAGTGCCCCCACTCACGAGCCTTTCTTCCCCACCTTTCTTTTTCCTTCTTCCCTACTCACCCATGCCTCAACAGGGGACTTGTGCTCGTCACGTCTCCTCCGTTGCCAGGATGGTGGGGCTAGTGGTCGATGGAATTCCTAGAAAAGGAGATATAGAGGAGACTCATGGTGCTTTGCAATGAGAAATAAAGGGGGTGGCTCTAATGGCTTCTTTGGGTCAAGTATAGTTATACTACTTCTTTTCAAACCAACATCGATACTATCCCTTCTGATGTTGTTTATATATGTAATACCTCCACCCACACCATTGACATACATTCTGGGGACAGCCTATGTGCAAGAGGTGGAGAACTAGTTATTGGTAAGAGACAACATTTTATCACACCTCGAGTATCACCTACAGAGATCCAAGGACTGTATGAAGAAGTAGGTTGATAAAAAGTAGAGGGAGAACGAGTTTGAAGTAGGGGATTGCGTATATCTACGACTCCACCCTTATAGATAGGTTTTTGTTGCTCACTGGACATTCCAGAAGCTCGTTGCCCATTATTATGGTCAGTTCAAGGTCATCTAGCGAATAGGTGTCAGCACCTATAGGCTTCGCCTACCTAATGGAGCTAGGGTGCACTTGACATTTCACGTCTCATTGCTCAAGATGAAGATAGGAGAAGTCCCAATCTAGATTATTGTACCTCCAATCTATGCATTGTAGGAGAAGGATCGTTCTCCAACAAACAATTTGAATTGTTGCCTCAACAAAGGGAGGGGAAGAGCTGCCACTGATGTATTAGTCCAATGGAGCAGCTTGTGCTCAGAGGAAGCCACCTAGGAGGACTATACCAACCTGACCTGGACGTTCCCAAATTGGATCGTCGAGAGTGAGGCCCAATCTAAGGAGGAAGGAGTGATATGATCTAGCATGTGGAGTGGGTACATGGGATTCGAGTGTGGGACCCAATCAACAACTACCTACTCTTTACCTAAGATTGGCACATGATCCGAGGGTGGACCCTACTCATCAGTGGCATGAGGAGACAACTAGCCAGCAAGGTTGTTCCTTGTCATTTTCCTTCTTGTTTTTCCCTATCGTTTGTTGTTGTTCTTTTTGTTTCTTCCAATGAGGCTTAGCCATGTGACAATTTCGGTTTAGCACTGTTCTTCTCTAAGTTATCATGGTTATATAAGCCCTAAAGGACACTTTTCTCCATAGAATTTTGTTGTCATTTCTTGTGTAATTCCTTTGATATCACTAAGGTGGGAGGTTTACCTCTCTTCTATCAACTAGAGCTTTTCCCAGCTCCATCATCTGAGTCACCTGGTTCACTAGTGACTATACACAATTGGGAATGTCGGAGTCAAACCCGACAACCTTAATCCATTTGAAGGTCCAAAAGACTCCAAATACTCCGAGAACACGTTAGACTACTGAAGAAACATCATGAGATAATACCTAACATGATGAAAAGAGGAAGCACTACTAAGTGTGGGAGAAAATATTAGAAGGAAATTTAAGTGTGTGCTTGGCACTTCTAGTGGAAGAAGCTGATCATCTGCAAGCTAACTTCTATGCGAAGCATGGTATCTCTAACTTGTGATAGAAGCTCAAAACATATAGAAATGCATTATCAATGGCCTACAACTTCTATAGGAAGCTTTAGAAGTGAGGAACTTTTTGAACAACTTCTACTCCAACACTACTTTTGAGAGAAACAGAAAGACTAGAAGCTACATAAAAGTTGTACTAAACGTTCTAAGTCTAAAAGAGGCAAAAAAGGAGTGGGAAAAATCCAAATCCTAACCCTAAAACAAGAAAGGGGAAGATAACTGGCTAAGGTGGTTTCCTAGATCAATTAAAAGGCATTTTAGTTCAAATGACGAAAACAACGATAAATTAATGCCATTAGACCAATATTCATGCAATCTAAAATAAACTTACTATTATTTTTTCTAAAAGATGGGAAGGCCAAGGGCCTCCACTTGGTTTCTAATTGATGATAATATGAGAAACACAATTAGACCGAGAATTTAAACCTTGGTTACAGAGGACAATATTTTACTATTATATTAAATGAGGACCTATTGGATTTCCTTGAAGTAAAGAGAGGCAAGAAAAGGGGGTATTTTCTTTTTTAGAATTTTTATTATTTTGTTAATTTAAAAATTTTATAATTAGCAATTTCTAAGTTTAGAAATATAACTTTGTAATACACTCAGAACTTCTTTGTAAGTTTAAAATTTTGAAATTTAAACTTCCCTCTTCTATTCTTCATTAGTTATTTTTCTTTGTTACCTTTTTTTCTTCTCCATTTCCTACATTCTTATTTTTCCTCTACTTTTTTTATCACATGAAGAGAGAGAGAGAGAGAGAGATGAAGAAAGGAAGTAGAGAAGAAGAACAAGAAGAAGAGACGTCTACATTCTTTATAGTTCTTCTACATCTTTTCATAGCTCCTATATTTTGTGGTTTATTTATTCTTCTCCTTCCTCTCTATGTATGCTATAGCCTTTTTTGTAAAAGAAAAAGAGGAAGACAACATAGGTGAAAGGTTCAACAAAGTAATATGACTTTGTAATAGAGTCATTGTCATGTTGGTATCCTAAGTTATACTCAATTCTAATTTTATTATCTTCAACTTTAAAAGTGTTCAATTTAGTTTTCTCAACTTCTATCATTTCATAGTTTAGTACTTCTGTTAAGTTTTTATAATTTTACAATTATTTAGGACAAAAATGCCCCTCCTTCCTTCTCCTCCTCCTCCTTTTTCCTGCAAGCCTTACTTCTCAACAACGACAAGAACCCTGATCTCGACTCTAACAGTGACGATGATAATCTGATCCCAACCTTGCAAGCCTCTGCCACCTCGTCTTCCTCCTCATCTTTACCTTTTGCACGATAGAGGATGTGCACACGATCAAACTATCTGATCACGACCATGCTCCCTTCCAAAATAGAAGCAAGTGGAGTCTAAAAATTCCTCTATTCTTGCTTCAAACGTTGTCAAGGGCAATAAGAATTCTTCCTGCATCCAATATTCCTTTCAATTTCTCCTGAACATTCCATAAATCAGAGCATAGGCAAGACATTTTAGTTATGGATTCATAAATAGCATAAGTAAACTCTTCAACCTTCCTAAGGCACCCAAACCCACCCCATCCACTATTGGAAATGTTTCTCTACTCTACGTTCTTAATAAACAAGCTAAGCAAAGGTGGTCTTACCAGTTCGCGAAGCCCCAACAATAGAAGAGACAATAGCTTTTGATGTTGTCGTTGCTACCATCGCTAGAATACTATTGACAAACATTTTGATATCATCATCTCTATCAAAGATCCTCTTTTCGACAAAAATGAATCCACTAAGGAGTTTTGCACCTGAGACCTCCCTAGTTCTCCTTCTCATCCCATCCAGCCCCCTCAATTTGAGCTCTTTCCGCTACGTCTCCTGCTCCTTGTACCTCCCAGCAATCTACCCCGCCCTTGCCTTTCACTTCCCCCAATCAAACTTGCCTTGGTCTTCCTCCACCTCCTGATGAAAGAGTTTGTAATTGAAGTCAACGACAACGTCCTCGACATCATAGGCGAAGTTCTTGTGCTTCATGAGGCAGAGCCTGTCAACATAGTCCTAGACCTCCTTTTACTCTATGGTCTTCTTCAGATAGTCTAGAATAATCTGGAGTTTCAAATCCATGAAAATCAAGTTGGCGACAACGACCACCATGGTTGAACTCCAATTATTGTTCCAGACGTGGTGAAATGGTGAGAAAGAAAGAGAGAGGGCTTATTGAGAAGTGTATAACAAGAAAAATAATATTTTTTTAAACGATTTTAGCATTTAAACATCAAATTAAGACAAAATAAAAGTTAAAGGTACCAAAATGATCTCTTTTAAAGTTTAAAGTACTAAAGTGAGAATTGAGTATAGTTAAGGATATCAAAATAACATTTACTCTTTATAATATAATATCTATATTTTATCCATTAATAAATTTAGCACATGTAACAAAAAGTATGTCGTAATTCTTCTTCTTCCTTATGCATGCCATATCCTTTTTGTAATAAATTTCTCTTGCTTATTTTAGCTTATAACCACTAGTAGTTCAAAGAATAATGATGTACGTGATAATCTGTAGTATAATTTAAGTTTTACCTTCTAAATTTAGCTTATTTTAAGTATATTATTAAGGTTTTTATAGTTCTAAAACTTCATTTTAAGTAAAATCTTTTAGGTGCTTACCTTTCATTTTCATCATGTTGTATCTAATATATTTTGATCTAATTGATACACTTGAGAAGGATGATGAAAATGTTTAACAACTTCTTTGTATTCAAATTGATATATAAAGTTGTTGACATATTCTATGCTAATGCATTTATGATGGATCAAAGAAACAAATATATGAAAGCTAGCACCATTTTTCTCTAGGTTATTATCCAATGTTTAATTATCATCAACTCTCCAATTTATCTCTCTTTATTTATTACAATATTTTAGTCATGTATTTTATACCTTGTTAACAAAGGTTAAAGAATAAGAACAAGAATGGCAATTGCTTCATTTTTCATAGGCAAACCAATGTAAATTTTTATTCTTATTTTCTTATTGAGAAATATGTTCCTCCATTAGAACTCTTTCACATAAAAAATCAATATAAACTTATTTTTCACTTTTAATGGATCTTAATAATCAATTTATATTTATTTATTTGGTCAAATGAAAATGTTATCACTTTAAATTTTTTTCTCAAAATTATAGTCACATATTTCGTGAACATTATAATGAAGAATTTGATTTTATATGCTATATTCTTATATTTTCTAAGTCCTTAATTTACTCCTTCACACATTCTATGGATGCTTTTCTTCTTTATATTTGTGGCCTTTTATTTTTATTCTTTTGAAAAATATCAAATCTTTTATATTTATCATTTTCTTACCCCACGCATCGCACAGGTTTTTCACTTGTGCTTAGGTAACTTACGAACACATATGTTTGACATTTCTATTGAAGTGCTTAAAGGAGAAGCCGCAAAAAATTCTAGGTTAATGAGACAGTTTTCAATAGTGGGAATTGATCTCTATGATTCAGATACAGAACAATAATCATACAATCACCTTCAGCGACGACCTTTCTCCAACCATGTTGCTTGGCAGTAAGGATGCACATGAGAAAGGCATGGACTTCAGTCATATTATAGATACTGGTGCACACATGTCGCATTGTTATTTTCGTTCAAATTTAGAACTACGTAGCTCTTAACGGTCAAAAATTACGAGTTTGAGAGAAACGATTCATTTTGCGAACCCCATATAGCAGGATAAACATGGTTTACCTGTCTTGATGTATAACACCGGTGATGGCAAAATGAGATTTTATATTTCAGGTCCGTTTTATATATACAAATAAAAAATCACTTGTTTTATCATATAAATGGCACTATAATGCAAATATTGTAGATAAATCAAATATACAGACTGAGCTAAACCTCATAAAACCTGTGTCCCTTGGCCGTTGTTTGTCAAACGTGATGAATTTCTACCAATTTACTGTCACAATGTGCTGCTTGTATGAAAATGGTCCCACGCCTCCTGTAGAACAAAGTGCTAACTTTCACGACAATTGGTGGAAGGTTAAGCAAGTTGCAGAGGCAAAAGAATGTTGACTGCTAAACCAGTATTTACCAACACTTTTTATCTTATGCCTGCATAACAGAAGTACAAATTTCTCCTTTCTAGCCCTTCTTATGACTCATCCTTTCCATTGTTTTGAATTCTAACATTGCTCAATGGAGCTTATGGAGTCTTGCTGGACTCCAAAAAAGAAAAACTTGAGATCAACTAATAATTTTCTACCAAAGGATATCCAATGATAATCACTACGAAAACTTCAAATCAACCAATAATTGTTTACCAAAGGATATCCAACGATAATTATGCTGACACTGACCACTTATTTTACACATAAGACAAGAAGAAATGCATGCATCGCTGTTCATTACTAAAAAATTATGTATCATCTATTGATGATTGTGTTTGTGGTATCCTTGCTATTCCACTAAGAAGTACATTTATCTTTAGATTGCTTGCCTTCCCTCCTATGTAAGGCCGTGGGATCATCTTTGGACTACTTGAAAGAGAGCAACTAGTGTTCACATCTATGACATCCCCTAAATGTCATCACAAGGCAATCAGATTGTGCATGCATTACAATGTATTGCTACATGATTCTTTTTTCAACCTAAAACCAGCCTACACTGCTTATGAGATAAGGAGTGTCTCTGTTGTCATACTAACAAGTGCAATTGCTAGCTCCTCGTTGTTAGATTTTTGAGGAAGAAGAAGGTTATGGCTGTGAAACCTTATCCTGTTGTATTGATATAATGGTATATATATACATGCTGTTGGAAGAATACAGAACAGCAGAGAGCTGTGGTGTGCTCAGGTACAAACAACCTAATCATTGAGCACACAAGACAATACAGCTAACTCTATGGGATTCGTGCTACACATTGATTAACCAAAACCGTTTGATGTATGTGTGCTATCACTCACATGTCTCCCCATCTTGAGTTTGTGGTTGTTCTGGCCACCTTTTATCTCAAGAGTATTCCCCCTCATATGTCAATATATTATGTTACTTGTATTGATGGATTCTCTCATTGTACATGGGTTATTTCATGCATTCTCATAGTGCTTTTTTTTCTGTTTACCAATCTTTTGCTTGTATACTGCAAACACATTTCCATGGGATGATTAAAATGTTTCAATTTGACTCTGGAGAAGGGTTCATGTGGCATGATTTCCG
Organism: Posidonia australis; assembly: GCA_024699735.1. Taxonomy (NCBI): domain Eukaryota; kingdom Viridiplantae; phylum Streptophyta; class Magnoliopsida; order Alismatales; family Posidoniaceae; genus Posidonia; species Posidonia australis. The sequence goes on along the minus strand of JAMKQA010048829.1, from coordinate 10,582 downwards.
CAATTTTCACTCATTAAGGACTCTTCTCAGCTATGTTTGGCATGGGACCATACCTTGCTCAAAATAGGGTTGTTGAGTGTAAACATAGTTGGGTTTTTACATCCTCAGTTGTGGGTTGAAGTTGTTCTTGTTACTATGTGGTATGTACTTGGTAATATACAACCCTCAATTGATTCATTACTTTCGGTATAGTGGTAACATGTACCAAAACTCTAGAAGACGATTAAGTGAGCTAGGGATTGTCGTATCTTTAGAACAAAAACACTGAACAACTCCTGCACCAAAGAGGCGGAATATGTATTGATGAGACATTAGATCAGCAGCCTCATTTTTGTATAATTCTAACATATTTTTCTCATTGTGTTGTGGTTAACCTTAGATTTGCAGCAATGTAGCTTACTTCCATTACCAAATAACCTAAATACTATGCAACAAAACAATGAATTGGTAAGGGTTTGATATACTGATACCTGTACAATGCTAAAAACCTTTTCTGCAATGTACTTTTGATGCAATGGAGCACCCCTTTGCTGTAACTTATCAGGATGTAAGCATAATAAAGCTTTTTGATATGCTCTCTTGACAGAACTACCCTCTATTATATCAACAAGAGGAACTGGTTTCCACCCACTCCCTGTCCATAGAACCTGCAGGATAAAAATATAAGCAACTGGAAAAGCAAAAGCAGAGACATGAATGTTTTAGATATTCGAGTATCTAGAGAACTATTATAATTAAATAACCCACATAGATAAGCTTCCTAATCTGTGAGAAAGCATGGATATAGATTTCAGTGAGGAATTAGAAAAAACTAAAACAAATTCAATACAGTAATGCAAAAGAATTATTAATACAAAGAATAGCACTTCTAAGGCCCTTCCTCCCTAATATAATATTTTAAGCATAAGCCAAACTAATAATTGACAACGACAGAGAAAGTTGGCAAGAACAAGCAATAGACTAAGAAAGCTGAATTAGGCTATAGAATTGGATGATTCATTGGCAATATCCAAAGGACACAAGAAGGAGAAGGAAGAAAAGATCACTCACATATTGCAGAGTTGATAGCATTGATCGAATGTTTCCTTCCTTTCCAGCTGACCAGGCTCTTATCTTGGCATCTAAATTCTGGATATAAGAAGAAAAAAACAAAAACCATTACAAGGAAACGAGAGGATAAAAAGAAGTGAAAAAACCACAGCAGAACAAATGTTTTACTTGAATGTCTTCTAAATCTGAATTTGCCTGTGGAAGTTCATTCTGCTCCTGAAGTATGTATTCCACCTGCATTGTTAGAAAATCATATCACCAATGAAATCTTATCATCATTCATTAAAAGGAACAATCAGATCAAACAGACGAACACTATTTTATCAGAAAAAAATACTAGATTTACAAAGGCTAGTTTTTTAAGGATATGAGTCAATTTTTGTGTTTTTTTTTTCTGTCTGCTTGGTTGCATTGTGTATGGGATAGAGGCAAGATGTAATATGTAGGACATGCAAGATACCCTTTTTTAGCTTTTCTGTTAGTGAAGGTCACATATAACTATGCCAATATTGAGGAACCAAGAGAAGTTTTCATTAAATCAAGCTCATCTACAAACATCTACCATCATAGAAAATCATATAACTAAAAATGCCATGTACTATCATTGGAACCATTTCTCAGCTTCTAGTACTAGGTTCTCATAGAAATAAATGTCAAAATATGACTCATGTAATGAAAACAAACAGCAAGTCTAATTCCCTTGGAGATATCCATTTTCAGATAACGAAATGGGGCAGAAAACTAAAGATCATATGTGAAATGTAATACAGATGGGACCAGAGATTCAATGATAAATTGATAAGAAATTTGAGAAATTTCAGTAGATTTCAAATATGGACACCTGGAATTCTTCAACTTCATAATGAGGCTCCTCTGCAATGTCAAATGAAGCTTTGGAGCTTACTTGAGTGGATTCTGATGAAAAAAAAAGGTCACTATATATTGGAAAAGGTTATTCTAAATGTGATTTATATAACAAAAGAAAACATGTACTCACACAAATACCGTATGCACTAAACAAAAGTCGAATAGAAAGGTTTTATCATTCACAAGCATAACAGGAATGTTACTTACACCTCTTCCTTGCTCTATAAAAAAAAAAGCTCCAACTAAAGGACAATGAGTCAAAAAATGGTATCAATATTCATCAGATATTTTGTTTAGAGAATTTGGTTCCTTCAGTGAATTCTCATGTAATAATATTTATTTTGTGATTAAAACTTAAAGCTGAGAACAATGTTCCAAAAATTGGCAATTTCGTCGGCACATTTCGGTCCTACAATTTATGGAAATGACATATACATGTAAATCAGGAAGTGTGGGACTTCGATGGAAATTTCCGCCCCGAGTTGTGCAAGTCGAGCAAGTCACTTGACACACTGAAATTTTTACGCACGACAATCACATGTCGACCGACATTCACAATTTTTGCCAGACACTGAAATTTTTACATGTGATTTGAATTTTTTACATGTGAAAATCACATGTCAACCGACATTCACGATTTTTAATGTTGACATAGTCGACATTTACAAACAGACATCACCCTAACCTACTATGTTCTTCTTTATTGGATATTAATACTTAGATTTGTTGTTTAATGTAGATCTTAGGTATATTACTTAGATCTAATAGAAAAATACATAGATCTTAGGTTTTTATATAATTTCATTTTTCATGTTCTTTTTTGTATTTTTATGTTAATAACTTGATATTACATAAATTTAGTCTAATAAAGGTAAGATTTAACCTAAAAATACATAGATCTTCCTCCTTCCCTTTGTTGTTGACCGGACAGTGAAATCCCTGTGAACTCTATGAAGTAGAAACATCTAAGATGACCCTCGATCAGACTCTAAATTTTCAATACTTGGGTATTCTCTCATATTTACTTTTTATTCATATTAAATGTTGTAAGAACTATTCATTTTAAACATATACTAAGCATTTTTAAATATGATTTATACATTTATTAAGTATTTTTAGGTACTATTTATGTTTTAAGATATTTATATTAAGTTTATATAGTATATTTTAATGTGATACATATTTAGAAAATGGATCTAAGTAATTCTAGATCTAGATTATTCTAGAGTTTTAAATCAAAATTTGAAGTTTTTTTTACTATTTTTGTAGACTTTCATAAATTTACCGTGTTTCCACTGACGTTTCCATCGATTTTGATACGTTTTTTATTTTTGTCCGACCTTGGTCTAATATGAAATCGACATTTAGAACCTTGACTGAGAAATCCAATTTGTTAATGATAGACTTTACAATTTCATAAATTTCCACTTCTAAAAATGGCACATTGCATCAGCAATAGTAAGAATGTGGACTATAATTTTATGAGCCTGGGATTATTATCTTAGTGCAAGTTATGTAAAATATCCACAAATCTTAGAAAGATAAAAAGTGCAAGGAATGCAAATGAATCCTGTGATTGATCTGAATAATTTCTTGGCAATTTTCCTCATAAGTGACTCATACACTATGTTTTATCATAACAGTGGAACTCATGGGAAGTTTTATAAGGGGTATGGAGCAAGCTACTATGAGAGCAAGCTACTATCAGAACAACATTGAAATCATTTCAAAAATTTTCCCTTATTTTGTCCATGTCAACAAACAATTTGAAATGCCTTGACTTTTTTAGAATAGATCCCAGTGAAATAGCAATGATTCAAAGTACTTCTTTTTGCATTAATATCCATTGTAACTTACATGAGGACGGTGAATAGAGTTCCTAATATAAAGCACTCTATAAACAAACTCATCACTAAACATACTGTCAGATAAGAGATGGATTTTTCTGATATGAAAACGTTAGATACCTTTTTTTGATGTTATAGTGGCTAATCAATGCAATCACCAAATGGAAGACTAAATTTGAAGCTCCTTGATTCTCATTTTTCCCCTTAAAATAGCCGTCTCCATGGATCAAACTCATGACCATCACTATGATGAAAGATCACAGCAACATATTGAAACAAAATATAGTTTTCCTACATGTTGTATATATTTATGCCCGTGGACCTCACTGCTTCCAGTTGGCTTTAGTGTAGTGATTAGCATGGTATCACGCAGGCACCCCAACTTTGAATCTTCTCCATGACATATTTATTAACATTTACTGTGGATTTTTCCAGCATGTTCTACCATGTGTTTGCACATTATGCTGTGCATTGCCTGTGTGGTCTCCATGCCACTTCGTGTCTAGGTTCATTGACATGAAGGGGTGTCAAATATAATTATTCCTGTGAACCTCACTGTAACCGGTTGGTTTTAGGGTAGTAGTCAGCACTAAAGTGTGAACAATGTAATGTCATTTGGAACTAAAGCGGAATTTGAAATGGTTTCCTCCAGACATTTGAATAAAATGACTTCTTTGATGAAAAGAAATAACTTCTATATACTAACCAAAGCATGGTTTAGAGGCTTCCTCTTTTACGTGAGAGGATTCATTATCATTTACAACATCAGAATCCATATCAGAATGTAGTTTTTCCTCCTTCAAAACTTGCTCAACCTGAAATATTGACAGAATTAAAGTAGAAAACAGGTTATGGCAGCAACAATTACATTAGGTTTTTGCAGGTTCTAAGGTATATGACAGCAACAACAACATCATCATCATCAAGGTGCAAGGTTACAAGAGGACGAGGGTGATTAGAATTGTACCGTAAATGGGGCATCAGACTGTTCACCGCTGTAGTTCCCATATAATTTTTCCTCCTCAGTTGTGTTTGTTGCATGGGGTTTTACCCGCTCTTCTACTTTAAACCTTCCAAAATCTTTCACTTTAGGATCCCATGGTTGAGATTCAATGATGCTTCCTGATTTACCAGAAAGTTCCTTATTGAAAATTTTGATGAACTCCTTCACCTTCCCCCTGACTCTTCCATTTGGCATTTTCTCTTTCAATGCTATGGGGATATCTTGTGCATTAGGCTGATGTATAACAGACATTTTACCGGTTTTCCTTTTTACTTCTACAGAACTATCAGCACTTCTTGTGGAGGTGGTACAACTCACCAAATCTGCTTTCTCTTCATCCTGCTTATTGTCATCTTTTTCTACAGGAAATAAGACAAGGAGATTAAAGTGTCAGAGAAAAACAGCTTAAAAAGTGGTGATGTGGTTATCACATCCTACCTTGTATACCATCTCTTCCATAATGATCATCTACCATGTCTTGAAGGTTCCATGTTATCGGATTGTGAGGCTCTTGCATAAACACAGGTACTTCTTCATTGATCTTAGTGGAGGTACCAGTGCCGTATACAATACCAGACACAGCTTGGGGATTCTCAGCTACTGATCCTGCACTTAAAATAGACATACCATAAATTTTATTGCAATGATCTAAGGAAATGAATTGGTTCTTACAAAACTACCTGGTTCTGGAATAATGGATGTTGGAAGAGATATCGGTTGAAATTTTTTAGGCAAAGATTTCTCCAAATTTTTCACTGAATCTATGGTAGTCTTTCTCGGTGTACCAAGTTCACTGGATAAGCTACTATGTTGATTTTCTACTTCACTAGGGAAGAAAGTTGGCATGAGCTTGTTGCTGGAAGGAACGTCAACTCCTTGCAAAAATAGAACAGGTAGTCCACCATGCCTACTTTCATTTTTAGTCCTTTCTTTAGAATTGGAAGGCACCACAAGCATTACTCCTTTGCTTGCCCATTTGTATATGGAGAAGTGAAACTGGCCAACTGTGCTAGCTCTGGAACCAATTGAATCCTCCTTAAAATTTCCCCCAATGCCAATTCCTGCAGGTGGAATGGTTTTTGGTGAAAGATCCTGATCATGAGAAAAAGAACTTCGATGGAATGAACCATGAGCATTGGTCTTGAAGTCATCTCGATTTTCTGTAACATGGGGTGCAATAGTAGGCATATTTACGCCTGCAACTAAATCAGAGCCTTCGCTTTTGTACAATGAATTGTCTGGTGAAGGAACAAACAAGGGATTCTCTAACCCTTTTGCCATTTTTTTGGAGAAGCTGGGAAATTGGAAAGTAAAATACATCAAGAACAAGGATAATCGTGGTAAACATTGATATCTAGATAAATGTTAAAAAGGAAGAAGTAAAAATCTTTTTTTTTATATGCATAAAGCATCGTCCATACTAACTTTGTTTGTAGAAATAAACTTGCTTTATTCTTTATAATAAATGGAATTCATCACAAAGAATTGCACCTAGAAAAAGAAGAGCAGCAATAAACAGAATACTACTACTTAAAATTTTATATTTGACATTAGATTAAGAAGGCACACTTTTCTTCACTCTAGAACACTAGCATTAGGAAAAGGTGTAAAAACACGATTTTAAAAAAAAATTATGGAGGACAAATTATAGTAAAGAGACATCTAAGACTTGCCTGATCTCCTAGACATAAATAAATACGACATGTAAAAATGCAAAGACAGCTGCAATAAACTACTGCTCATTCCAAATGTAGGAAGAGTAAATTTGGTCCTTTCATTTGCTTGCACAGAAAACATAAAAAACAATCCTTTCATTATCATTAGTGACAACATAAGAACCCAAAGCACAGCACCATTTAGTTTGTTAACATCCACAAGCAAATTAATTCCAATCAAAAGACACAGATGCCTTCAAAACCAAGAAACAATGTGAAATTCTAAAAGCTACGTTAAGCCAATATCATGCAAATGCAAAATAAAAAAGGCCTAAAAATAGAAACCTGAGCTGCGATGGTAGCGAAGAGCTCCCACCAAAACCCGCGCTACTTGGCGGGAGAGACCGGACAGGACTGAGGACCCGCGAACTCGAAGTCGACGACATCCGCTCCCACTCCAATCTCCTCGGCGAGGAGAACGCCGAATCACCCCCTCTGAAAATATCACTGAAGAAATCCTCCCCAAAATCCTTCTTCCTCGGAGAAGGGCTACCGAAGCCCAACCCAAACACCGGCTTCTCCCCGAGAGAAGACCAATGCCGACGGCTCCGCCCCGCTTCCTCTCCACCAAACCCCCCACAACCACTCACACTCTCGCCGAGGCTACGGCGCAGGTCGTAGACGGAGGGGTTCCTCGGCGGCCCCCCGAACACGTCCCCGAAGTCCACATCGGATCGTCGACGCGAGACGCCGAGCGATGACGCCTCAGGGTCGGAAAATGGATCGCGGAAGTGCTGCTCTCCGCCCAGCAACCTCTCCATGTCGTCGTCCAAGCCCAGATCAAATTAGCTCGAGATCATCATCAAGAAGGGAAGGGGTTGAGGTGGGGATGTGGTTCGGATAAGACATAAGAGGAAGGGTGGGACCTTTCCGAATGAGACAAGTTTGTGTTCACTTCGCGGGGTTTTCAGTTGTCAAGCCGAGTGGGTTTGGGAGTCTCTTTGCGAACCTTTCGTTTTCGGTTTGGGCGGGGGCCTGTGTGTTAACTGTATCTATATCTATATTTATAAATTATTATTTATATTTCTTAATCTACTATTAACACTAAGGTATTTTTCTTCTTATATTTATACGAGATTGAATTCTTTTTAACTACAAGTATAATAAAGTTATGCCACGTGACATTTATATTTATATTCATAATCCACCACTAACACTATAGTTTATTTCCTCTTATACGAGGTTGAATTCTCTTAACTACATATATAATATTAGCATCCATATATGTGTAAGTTTCGTTATGACACGATCATGTTTAAAAAAAAAATGTCAATAATTAGATTTCATTCCATTCAAAAAACAAAAGATAATACGAAAAAAAGCATGTATAATGTTATCTAAAGATAATATTTTATTAATAATGTAATAATTATATAATAGTCTTGATTGTTTTCTTAATTGTCTATCTAAAAAGTACTAAAAATAATTAATTGTAAAAAAAAATAAAAAATATTAATGATTTTGAATAGATGTTGCAAGGACTAATGCAATTATAATTAGAAACTATAATGATATTGAATAATAACGATTGCTATGAAATGATTGATATAGAATTTTTTAGTTGATCATTCGAAACAGAAGAGATAGAAAAATATTTATAACATTTAAAATAATATTTTAAGAACAATAATTGGTTTTTTCAAACCACTTAAGTTGTTCAAGCATAGCTAAAGACTAATTTTTTTATTTTTCAAGTGACAAGTCGTAGTGAAGAAAAATAATAATTATTATTTCATTACAATCCTCTATTAATTATGGAATATAATTCAATGGAAATGTCATATAGGAGGCTTTTGAACTTACCCCGTTATGAGCATGTGCATTGAAATAATTCTACTAACAATTATAACACATGAAAATAATAATGAGAACCATAAGTTTGAAAAAAATATAATAATACTCTTTTTCCAATTACAAACAAGTACATTTTAATAAGCATTTTGTGTCTTATTTCATCTATTAAAAATATAGAAACACAATAAATATATGTTAAATTGTTGACTTAAAGTTACAAAGTTGAGTCTTACAATGAAACTTCTTTACATAAACTTTATATAAAATGAGACGTAATATCTATAACTCAAGTATCTCTAACTCAAGATACAAAACAAGATAGAGATTACATGTTGGAAATATATATCAGACAAAAAGAGAAAAACAAGAAAGCATGTGCTACTTTGCACTGATATCTTCTATTTTTCACCATTGTTAAATCCTTTTGCTCTACCATCGCTATTTCTGTTATTGTTAAAGCCTTTTTGGTTTTATTGTTGTTGTGCATTGTACTAGTTCCATATACTATGACTATCGGCATTATTATCATCATCATCAAATCATTATCAACATGTCGTCATTGTATGTAAAATAAAGGAGTAATACTTCAATTCTATTTCTCTTCTATATATTTAGGTTTATACCAAAATTTGATTCATATATGTTCATGTGATATATAGAATTTTACTTGTCTTCGTAACAATGTAATACAATACATCTAATTATACATTTCAAGCTTAGACATATAATATTGTTGTAACCATGCCAATGATCACTCGTGAGAGGCCGAACACACGAAACTGAGCAAAGTCATAGCGAAAATCAAGGCGTAAAAGCAAAAATAACAAAATAAAGGAATGGAGTCATCACTTAATCTACTTAAAAAGAGAGACAAGGAAAACAGTGAAAAAAGACTAAAATAATGAAAAGAATGCAAATATACATGATTCACGCCAAAGGAAAGGTCACTGTGTACCAGAAAGTTGGGTAAAGATTCCTATTACGCACGAGAAATGTATTAGGCACCCCTGTGTGCCTGACATATCGGTCTTTCAAGATTTTACACTCGCTTAAATAGTTATGTTGGCTTGAACCCTATTTCTGTATATCCTAGGGCAATATGCACTGTCATGCCAAATGAATGCGTGCCTATATCTAAAGTCAAATACTTAATGTCATGCAAAAATAGTTTGTGGGACATGTCCTACTGCTTAGCCATGTTACTCAAACTCTAAATCGGGTGCCGACACAAAGAGATTGGGCAGATAAAGCCCAGTAGGACGCTTGACTCACAAGAGAATGAGTAGTAGGCATCTTTGCTTTACCAAGTGCGAATCTAATGCTAACATGGAGGTATGATGTTAAATATTATGCAAATGAGAGTATAATATATGCTGGATGATAAATTATGCAAATGGAATCAAAATCCTTCACAAAAGTCAATGCAAAATAGGGTGCAAGCTTATTGTCTTATGCATTGGAACAGAGGAGTGGCACATAGATGGTGCGCTAGGTTGGTATTCCATCCTGGTGTGTCCCAAATACTCTGTTTCAGATAACAAGTTTGTACATCAACTAAACCTTAACGTAGGCATTCAAACGTATCATAAGTGTTGTGGAAACATAAATGGATATTGACGACCATCACGGAATTCTACGGTCATAGGAGGGTTACAAGCTCCAGTGTGCCCCAAGTTCCTGTAGGATGGAGGAGAAACTCACAAATGCAATAAAAATATAGTGTACGCGTATATACATAAGCTCATGTCCACTACCATAACAATGCATGCAACAGTGAAGTGATAAAACAATGAGAATATAAAAGCAATGGTGGAGTGATAAGACAAAGCAATTATAGAGAAAATCATCTTAAATTATTTTATTATAGGTGTTGTTGTCACATCTTAAATTTAATTGTATAAGATGGTATAGAATGCATTAGACCTTATATAGAAAATATTAGAAAAGTTATTTTATTTATTCAAACATCAGCTAAAAGATATCAAGAATTTAGACATGTATGTGTATAAAATGGTTGAAAACCTAGAAAATTTAAGTTAGATATTCAACATAGATGAAATTCAACTTATGATATGTTAAGTTCATGTATATCTTATAATCGTATAATTACAGGATTTTATAATGCAAAATCTAATGATTTTTTAAATGATGAAGATTGGCAAAATTCTAATATAATTCATAATTTTTTAGAACCATTTTATAATACAACTAAACAATTATCTGGTCAATATTATTTAACAAGTTCTTTAGTTTTAATTAATTTATTTAATATTACAAATGTTTTTCAACAATATAGGAATATTCCA
>JAMKQA010048731.1:0-15925 GCA_024699735.1 Posidonia australis | reverse complement strand
TATATATATATATATATATATATATATATATATATATATATATATATATATATATATACACACACACACACACACAATAATCTATTTACATGATACGTAAACAAAAAATGATAGTGTGTTTCAGTTAATGTATGTTAATATTTTAGATGAATAAAAATGGATATAACTTTTAAAAACAACGAGAAATATGTGAAGAAAATGAATACAGTAATATATATTAACTTGTCAAAGAACGTTGTGTTACTAAAACAATGTTGTATTATTGAGACTAATAGTGTGTGGTCAGACCATGGTGTAATTTTGGAACTTATATTTTATTTGGGCAGATGCCTTCAATTTTGTAATATTGCATACAATGCTATGTTTTTCTTGCCGGGCCTTAAACCGATGAAATACATATTAAACTTTTAACAAAAAAAAAAATAGTGTGTGGTCAGACCAATTTGAGATGACGTTGTGTTAGACCAATTTGAGACTAACATCCATAATAAATTTAAAGAAACGTAAGACCAAAACTAAAACTAATAGGCAAAAGTTGTTAATGTAACACTCAAATTCGTGACTTTTTTATACGATAAAATCCGTATCTATCATAATAAAATTCATTAAACATAATACCAAAACTTTTACTAAAAGACAAAATTGATAACGTAACAATAAACCTAATTGGGGTTTATTAATGCCAAAACTAATATCAAACAATCACAAACGAGAGTAAATTAGGCAAAAACATTTTCTACAATCCTAAATCATATTTTCTAACAATTTATTAAATATTACATCAAGATAAAAAAATCACTGTAGTTACAACACATTAACATAAAATAAATATAATCATTGAAATGTAATACTAAAACTAAAACTGCAAATACAATATTGTAAAATATAACACGAACTCCTCCCCTCTCGTTGGTCTCACTGTCCCCTGACGCTCTCTCCTCTTGTAGATCCTCATCACCTATCGTTGCCCCCAACACCCTCCCTTCCTCCCTATCGCTTGTCGTTGCCCTTTCCTCCCATCCATCACTCACTGTTGCACTCCCCTCATCCCTCGACATCCTCCCCTTCGTCTCACCACTGTCTTCGCCACTTCTACGACTCGTCATCCTCCCTTCTGCCTTGTCGCCATCTCCCTCACCCTTATCATGAAACTTTAGACACAAAACTCAAATACTTAAACTAAAATAGGAAAGTGTAGTAAAATTGAAACTAAAATAGGAAAACAAATAACACTAAAATACAAATATGGAAGTGTGAAATTAAAACTGAAGCTTAAACTAAAAAACTAAAATGGTAGGAATAAAAAAATTTATATTGTCATATAACAAGGGATATTAAAGTGTTAATTTGATGGTAAATGGTCTCTATAAGTTGATACCATATAATAATCAATGTTTATCAGAAATACTACGTCCTTAAAACAAGGAATATTAAAAAAAAAACATTGGTGAAAATGTTAATCAATAATGCAAATGAGTAGTCAAGGCCATAAATTGTGGATAATTGTTGCACCCACATGGAGATAAATGTATTGCATTAATGACTTTTATTCCTTTCATCAAAATCAATTCCACTAACTTGAGAGAGAAATCCTTAATTAGTTAGTCGTCAATACATTAACTTGGACACAAAAAACAAAGTCCACAAAAACTTGAAAGAGTGTGCAATTATTTTTCAAAACCAAGTTCACATGTACGATGAGTCATCAATACATTTAACAATGTAAAAGAAACAGCTTTTTTCGTTAAAACTAAGGCTATTAACTTGAGCAACAAAAAAGTATTACTGAGTCATCAATACATGCAATTAAATATATTTTAAAACGTCTTTAAATCTAAACCGTAAGATACAAAATGAATAGTAGGAGATGAAAGACCTTACCATACAAAAGTGAGGTCAGGCCTTATTTGATAATTTACTTTTATATATATATATATATATATATATATGTATAATTCTATTACATGCTCCCTCAAATCTCAAAACCACTTTTGACCCCAATAAAAACCGGTTTTTGATTTTTTTTTTTTGAAATTTAAAAATCAAATACACTCTCTCCCGTCCAAAACAAAACCCTAAAATATATTTAAACCAATCCCACCCCCCACCCTCACTCTCAAACCCTGCAGCAGCCGTCCTCCCCAACCCGAAGCCCTCCGTGCCCGCTCCTGCCCCCGGCGACCTCCCCTCCATGCCCGCCGCCCACACACAGATGGCCTCAGCCTCCTGTCGACCCCACACTGCCGCCCTCTCCCCTAGATGCCGCTGCCCTCCCCCGGACGCCTCCAACCTTAGCAGCAACACCAACCGCCGTCGCTACACCGAAGGAGCGGAACAAGTCAGTGGTCCGCGCCCTGTTTGAGGCTCTGAACGTGTAGGACGTGGTGCCCCCTGGAATGAAGATCTGCAGGAGAAGGCAAACCCTAGATTGGGATCCGTCACTGGCCTCGCCGCCCCCACCTTCCGAATAGCGGCAACGCGTGCCACCAGCGTCGCCGACCTCAATACCCCCTCGAGTAGTGCACGAGCACCTTCCTCCCCGCCACCGCCCTGACCTCCTCGAAGTAATCGAACCCGTCGTTGAGCACAGCCGTGATGTCTTGCCCGAGGGTGTCAGCAATCCACAGGGTCTTATACTTGACATCGGGCCGGAAGAGCTCGGGGGACCCAACGCGGCTGAGGACATGTGTGCTATCGTGGCGATGGAGGGAGCACTCATGGTAGAAGAAGGCGATCTGGCGGCGGCAACAGGCAGAGTCGGGGAGGGCAGAGGAGGGGGAGGCCAATAATAATATTTTAATTTTATTGTAACAATTTATTTTTGTGTTACTGTTTTTGTAACTGTTTCATTTAGTATCAATGTTTTAATTTAATTTCGTGATACGATCTTATATAAAATAACAAATTAAATTCACCATCATAACAACATGTGTAAAACATTATTTCTTATTAATTGAATCAATCAAAATTGTATTACAGAACAATAACAAAACATCGATACAAAAATATAAAATAGTAACTGTATCAATAAAATATTTACAAATCAGCACAAAAACGTAATACTGTTTTGTATCATAACAATTTGTATTCAATTTAGTAATACAAAAATGAGAAATCAAATTATTTTAAATTCTGCACAAAAACGTAATACTGTTTTGTATCATAATTATTTTAAATTCAGAAACCAATAGTGGTATCATTTCAAAATAAGTGGTTTCAATAGGAACCATGAGATCAATATCTAACAGTTATGATGTATCTTCCCTCAAAAAAGCTAATTTGAGGGAGGATGCAACTGAACCGGCTCCTATATATATATATATATATATATAAATTTTTGCAGCAGGCCGGCCCGGCCCGATCCAGACTATTTTGATGGGCCAAATTGGGCCTAGTATACGGGCCTGACCCTTGGGCCCACGGCGGGCCTGGCCCGGCCCGGTCCGGCCCAGGGAAATTTTTTTTGGGCTCGGACCATGCCGCGCACGGGCTGGGTATGGTAGTCCAGGGCCAGCCCGGCCCGATTTCCACATCTACGTACATGCCATAGAAATAGAGGCATTTTGGAAGGCAAAAGAATAGACCATATCCACCACGCGTTTGCTCGTGTCAATCAAGTTCAAAGTGCTTTTGATAGTGAACTTACCATTAGTAGCTGGTACCCAAACCATCCTGTCCTCCTTTCCATTAGGATCTACAGATAATCCTTGAAAATCATCCCATGTATCATTTAAGGAAAGGCTATCACTAGTGACGTCATTAGCAAAAAGCCTCCTATGATTATAGACATTTGCCACCTTGGCCGAGAGATCATCCCTAGTGGTGCACCCAAATATATTGGAAAGAATACCATCCTTTGACCATTTATCCATCCAGAATGAACAATTTCCTTTATCAATAATCCACAAGGATTGGTCAATAACCCACGGCATAACCATCATCAATGGCTTCCAACGGACAAAACAAATGTTTGCAACAGTGTTAACCACCCTCTTTGTTTGATTCCATACTTAGCGATGCAAAACATACTCCATAAAGAATCTTTCATGAGGAGTTTCCAACAACTTCTGATTTTGAAAAGAAGGTATACATCTTCAAAGCGTCGTATGCCCAAACCCATTTCTTGTAAAGGGGATGTATAGTACTCCCATGAAACCTAGTGAAACTGTCTTTTCCCATTCTTGTGGCCCCATAGAAAATCACGTAACAAACGTTCCATGTAGTTCATGATAGAGGTGAGGATTTTTAAAACGGTAAGAAGATGAAGAGGAATAGAGGACAAAATATATTTAACCAAGACAAGACTACCTACCATGAACAAAGGCCTCATTGCCCAACTATCAATTCTTCGATGAACTTTCTCAAGTAAAGGTTGGAAGAACTGGATTCTACACCGACTTGCAGCAATAGGTGCTCCTAAATACGTCAAAAGCCAAGAAGCTTTGGAGAATCCTGTACACTGCTCAAGTACTTCCTTTCTCGCCTCAGATTTACGCCATATATACTTGCATTTATTTCTTCCCATTGGCTAACATGAAGACACTTTGTACTTAACAATGAAGTCCACTAAATTCCCAATTGAGTTACTAATTGCTCTACCAAAAAATAATGCATCATCAACAAAGAACAAATGGAAGAGGGCCAATTCTTTACCAAAGGTAGAATATCTCTGACACAGTCCTTGATCAAACAAAGCTCGGATTCCTCTAGAAAACACCTCTTGGGCTAAAATAAATATAGAAGGAGGCAATGGGTAACCTTGCTTAAGTCCTCTAGAAGATCTAAACAATCCCACCTACTTTCCATTGATAATAGCTGTGAACCAGATATTATTTAGGGTCTGCTTAATATTCTCCACAAATCTTTCTAAAAATCCAAATTTTCTAAGAACAAATAAAAAGGGCCATGAATAGACCACGTAATTACCAAATCTAAATAACATTATTTAAGGAAAAATATCAATTACTAGCTTTACACGTGAGTTAATTTCAAACCACGTCAAATATAGAAAAAACCAATGCAATCACAATTAAATGGAAAATATGGTTATCATTTTGAAAATCCAGATTTTGTGCCATAAATAGAACACGTAACTACCAAATCCAATTAAATTTAAATGTGATATAATAATTCAATGCAACCAAGGGGGTAAGTCATGTCTAAAGTTAATAATGGCACTTATATGAATAGACAGATATAAAGCAAAATTTTAGAATGAAAAAGGAAATTTTATAATGATATAAACTTTTAGTAATGCCTTGCCACACACATTAATAGACTTTTTGGAAGTTATTCAAAATTTCAAAAATTTAAATACGGAAAAGAATTAACTAACTTTGAAATACATATGTTGATTCAAACTCACGTCTAATATATATATATATAGAGAGAGAGAGATATATATATATAATCTTTCAATTCCAAAACTTGTACCTTTATTGCACTAACAATATAAAACTATTACAAATTATTAACTTCACCATATCAATACATAAAAATCACAAGCTTACAAAAAAGGAAATAAGGATCACATACCAATTAATACAGAACTTTGTCTCTATAAAATTAATATAGAAGCACCTGACTAAGACATAAGTTAGTTTTCAGATGGTTATACTGGATGTCACTTATTGTGGCGGAAGTGGCAACACCTGTTATTCTCTGATGTCACACCGCGAAGCTTACGCAGCGCCAGCAGCAGCACCCAACAAATACACAGCAAATTCTAGCTTAGATTTTCCATTTTCATGAGGCTTATCCCGCCTCCACCTATTGCGGCGGGAGTGGCAATACTTGTTCATCTCCGATGTCACACCCCCAAGGTAATGCTCGCGACCAAGACAGACGCCCTCCCCAAGCTTGTGAAGAAGACGGCGTGCATCATCGTTAAAACCCAAATAATGGATCAGAACTCCTTTTTCCTCTAGCAGTGCCACATCCATCGGACTCCTGACAAGGTGTACCATGAAAAATGCATAGGAAGTAAAATGTGAACCGTACTCTTTATTACATTGCTCCAAGGCAACGAAGTTCCGAAGTAATGGCACGGAGTATTGTTCGATTTCTAAGCTCGTCATCTCTAGCACCCCATTGCAAAACGTTACACTGGAAAAAGTTCCTCCCTCTTTTATCTTGAATTTTGCCCCGCATGCATGAAGCCTGGTTGCTGCGGGAGCCTTCGATGGGTCGTAGCATGCGTTTGATTCAGGGAAAATCAGATCAAGCCATGAAAAAGCTTTGTTGGTCACAACCTGCTGAACTTCGAACGAGTACTTAAACAAGTGAAGTATGTGATCAGGAACAAAATCTGCTGGGGGCATTCGACATCTTTTAAGCAATCTATGTCTACGTGAAAGGGTTTCAAAGAGGCGACGAACTAATGGGATGTCGCTACTATAATGTATCAGGTCAAAAAGCTCTTGTATGATGAAAAAGGGAAGTTGATTTTCGAGCAAAAGCACATCATAGAATACGAAGGCTTCAGTGTATTGAGTACCTACTATAGGGTAATCATCGTCATGATGGTCTATCAACTTCTGCAGCAGGAGCTCTACTATGAAGCAACCATCGAGCAACATAATCTCTACAAACTGATCGCTAGTCATCTCGAAGTTCTCCGAGTAGCAATTCCTTGCCCTCTCCTCCAACCTCCTCATGCTATTGACACAAACATTCAGATTGAGTGATTCGTTTCTTTGGGTTCTCCGGAGAAACGAATTCAAGCAGTGCAACTTGTGAGTCTCCATGGTTCTCAAACTGTCCTTTCCTCGATGGAAGGGACCGATTGAGACTAGCTTTGGTTCATAATCTTCGGGAGACAAGCTACGAAGATGTTCAGGCACTCTGAAGATGGTGAACTCATCCCTTGCACGACGGGCAGTGCTCGATGCATCCTGCAGTTTCCTCTGCAACGCTTCCTGCATCTCTTTGTGTAAGAACAGTACTGATGCACGAAGCAGAGAGAGAGAGAGAGAGAGAGAGAGAGAGAGAGAGAAGAAGCCACTGAAATGTTTGTCTGTATTGATATAATTCAAAGAACCCATTACACAGGTATTTATATAGTAACATGCAACCGACCTTAACGAAGCCGTCACGCCACTCAATCTCATTTGTAGAATCTTAACAAATTAAAACAAATATAATTCTAAATATTCTCGTCACGTCCCCTCAAGCTGAACGTCGTAGTACAAAATGAAAGCTTCCGGAGCGGCATAGTGTAATCGGATTGCACCTCTAGCACCATTTTCGGTATTTTGTTAATGGGATGTTACATCCACCACCATTCTTGTTGCGTCTGCGGACCGGAGCCGAAGAAAGAGCGTGTGTCTACTTCCTCCCTATATTCACAGGTCACTTCTTTCACAGATGAGTTTTTTTATTTTCTGAAGGTCGACTTGGGACTCCTCAAAACCAAGAAGGATAGGGTTTTTCTTTTGAAGATGAGCCAAGGAGAAATCAATAGTCGTATGTCCAGTTGTTTTTTGTTGAATTTTCTTGGAAGTTTGGTTGCCACCTGACACGCAAAGATCCAGCCATTGTTCTTTTATTAGAATATTGGGATCGGTAACATGATGCTCAACTAAATGGACCGAGGTTATCTAGAATGTATACAAGATTCCAAGTTGTTTTGAAAATGTACACTTCAAATAACCATATACAATGCTTAAAAAGGAGAATTTTGTAGATGAACAGGAAATCATTTTAAGTTTTTCATATTCAATGTCAACATCAAAAGTCCTTGTGGGTATGAATGCCTACTATTGAGTCTTGTGGAAGAAAAGTTGGTAACAAATTATAGATGAAGAAACAAACCAATCCCACATGTATAGAAGAAAGTCCTCATGAGTAGATCTTTTCCGGAATATATACAAGATTCCAAGTTGTTTTGAAAATGTACAACTTAATTAATGTTATAAAATGCTTAAAAAGGAGAATTTCGTAGATAAATTTGAAATCATTTTAAGTTTTTCGTATTCGTTGTTGTCAGCATTAGAAGTCCATTTGGGCATGAACGCCTAGCAAATAGTCATATAGAAGAAAAGTCACTTACGAATTAAAAATGAAGAAACGAACCAATGCCATATGTATAGAATAAAGCTGAAAAAAGTGCTCATGTGTAGATCAAATTCCCATTAAGCATAATTTCACTTCTGACGCACGAAAATTCACGTTGTTTCTCATGAAATCATTCGGGTGATGAGTTTAGATTTGAGTGAGCTTACAATGTATGCCATGAAAAAAAAACTCACTTTATCAATTTAGTTTCTATGAATTACTTAATCATTCCACCAATAGTCAGGCATATCATGATTTAATTTCAGAGCCAATAGGAGTTTTTTTTTCAATTTTGAAATACACAATTGTGATTTAAGTTTGGAGGAACAAGTGAGGATATACAGTGAAACTTCGTTTCTCCTTATCGCATTATCTATATGATTTTACATTGTCAAAATATGAAATCCTCTATGAAGTGTACCAAAAGGTATTCTCCATGAACTCAAGTTTCCAAGTCTCCCTTTATGGTTGATGCAAAGCAAAAAATATCGTACAGTTTAGCCTTTTTGGTTCAAGTTTTGATGATATTATTTCAATTTTCCTGAAAAGGTATCTAGACAAAAGGTTGCTTAGGAGAATTGCTTTTTCACAAAAATAGACGAGAAGTTTATAAAGATCTTAAGACTTCTCTAGAGAGAAGTGAATAGAGAATTGAGAATAATAGTCTATTTAAAAACTTATTTAACAAACATAAGTAAATAATAATAGAAATGAAAGTTAAAGATTAAACTATAAGTTTATAAAGAACAAATGAGAGAAATTGAAAACAAGAAAAATTTATAGTAGCTCGGCTTCTTCGATTTAGTCTATTCCTCAAGAACCATCTGAGAATTTCGTATTCCAATCTTGATTTCGGAGTAAGATCACGCCTCTACACCTCTTGACAAAAATCTCGTTAAGACTCTACAAAACCAACAGCTTGTCTTTCACACAACTAGAGAAGCTTGTACACTTGAAGGAAACGAATATTGTAATTCTAAACTCTTTTTATCTCTCCCAAACACACAATTGAGTAAGTAGATTTTTTGTGGATAGGCAATGAAAATTTGCTATAGCTTGAATGAAGTGTGGGAAACTCTTTTAAAACTCTTTCAAAGTATAGGCATGGAATGTTTAGAGTGTTGTTGCAAATAAGTGCCAAAAGATAAAGATTTATAGGTTAAAGAGTGGTGTCGAACATTAGTCTAACGACCACAAGAACAGGTTTAACAACTAGTCATTAAAATAAATTCGATATGTCGAATTGGTTTTCGGTTCTTAATTACTGTAAGTCTAAATTTCGGTATACCGAAATTAATTTGGTATGTCGAAATGTCCTTAAAAGTCCTATTAAGAAGTGTAATCAATGAATGATTGGGTTTGGGACTTTGACAATTTTCCTAAGGCACTTTAAGAATATTTGGGAGATTATTACAAGTTTCTAACATACAACAAATTACATTTATATGAAACTTGATTACATTAGAAACTTGATCACATTAGAAACTTGATCTACTATCTACAAATAATTTGACTTAAGTTGACTTGAATTGGCATATAAACTCCTTGTAGCTCATTTTGCTTTCTTCTTTTTCCAAAATCTATTAGAACTCTTTCTTAATCTATTAAAAAGGGTTAGCACACAAATATATTTTGTTATCATTAAAATCAAGATAAGACTAATTTAGCCAAAAATCTCCTCCTTTTTTATGATAACAAAACTACAAATATTTCAAAGCTATGTAAATGACTATCCCTTAGGTCATGCATTAAATATGTTAATAAAAATATCAATGCTTCTCTTAACTACATGAGTACAATAAAAAAATATCAAAATGATATAACCTACGTTAAATAGAAGTACGCTCAAGTATGACTCAACTAAACTCAAACTAACATGGTAAGCTCAAATAGCTTCAGAATACCTAGCCCTCTCCTGCTTTTTGTCATAAGCAAAAAAAATAGAGGGCGTAGATTCAAAAATCAAAGTGATGTAAGCAAGAACATTATCAAAAAAATAAAAGATATTCAATAAGTATAAGAATCATCAAAATCAACTTTCATAAGGTAGTCATTAAATGGTAAAACATAGGATAGAAATAAAAGATATTCAATAAGCTCCCTCTTACATCAAGCATGGGTAAAAGAATAATTCAATAAAAATCGATACACATCATGCATAGCAAAAAGTTATGTATCATTATAAGCGTAGGCAAAAATACAAGCCACAAGTATCATTATTAATATCATCATGTGCAAGAATATACAATCTTGTTAAACTCTCATCCCATTTCTTACATGAGCGAAAAGAGTTAGAGGGTGTGACAAAGACTAGCATTAATCCACAATCCATTCATGATCTAAAAGGATAATTAATGGAGTACCATAACCCATAATATAACAAGATAAGATATACCAATCAAGTTCAATCACATATGAAATTTATAAGGATTCTTTATATAGTCCATTCTTGCATATATTGAAAGCTTATAAAAACGAAATATATAATTAAGGCATGGCAATAATCAAATAAACACAAGCCATCGTTATAAGAGATATAATAGAATAAATTTCAAATTTAGAATTAATAAAAGAAAATTGAAATCTTTAAATAGTTAAAGCACAAGGGTTCTAACTGCAAACAAATTTTTTTGGGCCGAAAGAAAAGTAACCTTTATAAATAATGAGAAGGTTACAAGTACAAAGACTGCAGAAGTAACTAAGGGACAACACTCCAAAGTCATAGAGTACTCAAGAGCAACAACCTGTGTATTTATCAAAACGAAATACTCCCTACAATAGGAACGAAACTAATAAGAATAAACTACAATAACTAGGGGTGGCAAATATGCAGTGTACACATTACCTAAATACCTTCCATCTCAAATCTCAAAAATCCAGTCCTTGCGAGTAAAGGGAGAAAGGAATAGGAAGGTATTTGAGTTCTTAGCTCAGACACAAATCACTAGCTTACGTCTCAAGAATTAGGGACAACAATTACTCTCTTTATCTGATGAATAGAAGGAATTCCCCATTTGTCTAGTTCACATAGACCTTGCAACTCCCTAGGTAGGTCAAGAAAACCATGATACAAACTATCTATTTGAGAAACACCTTTCTATCTCGCTAAATAATCTACAGCAAAGTTATTGTAACGCCCTCGCCCTGGAGGGGCTACCTAAGCTATAATATCACAATGTAATTACAATAATTACAAGCATGATTAAAATAACTGAAGCCACCTATTGTTGACAACCTAAACCTATGTGTGGCTAGTGGCTTCAAGACTCAGTCATGAGGACTGGATTGCACTCCAATCTGCACCTGAAAATCAAAAACACAGGCAAACAAAACACGTGTGAGTGACATCTAAGTCATTTAGTACGTTCCTCACGCACACACACACAAACCATGATAAAACAGTGAGAAAACATAAATCTTGATTATTACAAAACATAGCCTTAAACTCATTTCAAATCATCATTTCTTTCTTTTTTTTTCAATTATTTGGAATCTCTATCCAAAACTATGATCTTTCAAAATCATTTACTTTCTCAACTTTTATGTATTTTTACACCATTCATGCATTCTGAAAAATCCACATTCTCTACTAAATCCAGCCTAAAACACAATGTCTCACAAGGTCCAAAACAGAACCACACAATGACTGGCAACTGGTTTAAATCACAATTTTCATTTATTCCTAGAATATAGCTAAAACCTCAAGTCAAAACATCAAGTTTGATTCTAGCTTAAAACCATACAATTCACATTCATTTTCATTAGTGTTACCTTAGTCAGAGGTAACCAGGCACACAAGCAGTAGGTGAGGACACTATTTTCCTTACTTTACTGCACTGTTGCAGTGAATTTTCTCATGCGAGAGGACACTGTCCCGTCCTACAAGTCTTATCAATCTTTTACATGTATGGAGATATGTTTTTACCTGACGTCCCATCGATGGCCTGGACACCTAGGTTTCATAATCCTAGGTCTAGCCTACACCGTCTTATATCTCGACAATCACGGTTGTTTCTGACAATTGGTTCTATACCAAATTACTGAGACCAAATCTCGTGGATCCATATCGGTAAGTACGGTTGTATTTAACAGTTAGTTCCATTGGAGTCTCATCCTCCTAGCAGATTGCCGTCACCAAATCCACGTGGCTCCGTAACACATAGCCGTTCTTTTTTCAAAACTTATGGGTTTTCTTTTCAAAACCATTACTCATTCCATTTTCATCGTAGGAAAATCACTTCCATGCGACACCAATCATTTACTTGGGTCTCATGCCCAAAAATCCATACAAATACTCATTTTTCATCTCAAAAGCCAATTCATAAAGCCTTTTTTAATTCGCATGGGTCTCAAGCCCAAAATCACATAAAATCATCATTTAAATCACAATCAATTCATTCCACATATTTATCTCATTTATGTGGATTGCCATTCCAAACACATACTTAAATCATCATTAAAACACCTATTTTATTCCCATTGGAAAACATCTTTTATTTGGGCCAAGGTCCTGTTTCAATATGTTGAAAATAAACGATTGACTGAACTTGGGGCCTATTTCCCTAGAACAGTAGACCGAAATATCTTCTAGTTGTCCGAAATTCCCTGATTTGGTCAACCAAAATCATCTGATCGTTCGAACAAGCTAGCAAATTAAACATCCCGGGTCAAAAACGGTCGATCGAAACCCAGTCAGTCATCCGAATTTTCCTATTCCGGTCGACCAAAATCATCTGATCATTCGAACCAATGACTTAAGGGACCCTTTACATAGCAGTAAATCGGCATATCGAATCATTTTGGCATGTCGATTTCTGCGATTTCAGAAAATGGCCAATTATTTTGCTTGTCTCTTCTCCCCATTGGGAGTGAGGGGTGGACTATCAAACCACACCCATAAATCTTGAAATAAACATGGGGTGTAAACCCTCAAGACTGTTAAATCAAGTGGCTTCTCTAGAGAGTGTGAATAGAGAATATTTAATTTTAATTGATACTTATTCAATTTTAATTATGATCTAATTAAACAAGATAATATGATTCGAATTTTCTACAACAAACAAGGTAAACAACAACTAGATGATATATATTTGAAAATTATTCTAATCTCATGCAAAGAAGGAAATGAGAGAAATAAAAAACACAGACAATTTATAGTGGTTCGGCCAAAACCTCAACCTAGTCCACTCCTTAAGAACCCTCTTGAGATTTTTCCTGTATTCTTAAAAACAAACACTTACTTGTGTTGGTAGTCCTACCAACTCAAATCTCGCTCCTTCCACTTCTCGTACTCCGAGAAGCTAGAGCGTCTTTCCTTGTAGCTTTACAAATGATGAAGCATTCCCCTTTCATAGAACTTTTTGATCAATATTACAGTACAGAGCTTGTGGAGAGAATGAAAGAAATATAGGACGAGTACAATCTCCTGGATCACAAGTATATCGATATGTGTGTCATGCTAAGGCTCATGAGGGTCCTATTTATAACTAAAGGATCACCAAAACGTGTGTTTAATGGTTATAAAAATGGTCATAAATGGCTAGTACGTCGGTATGCCGTTTTAACTTTTGGAATGCCATTTTTCACTTTAAATTGCAACTTGCGACTAATTCGGTATACCGAAGAATTTTGGTGTGCCGAATTCTCCTAATACGGTATACCGTTTTCACCCGGTATGTCGTTTTGTCCTCAGCTTTATTTTTCCACAATTTATTTTTAAAGTGTCGTCACTTGTGTCGTTTCTTCCTGATTCGGTATGCCATTTAGCTTCGATATGTCATTTTGCCTTCAGCTTTGTTTTTCATATTTTGACTTCGAAACGCCGGTGCTTGTGCCGTTTCTTCCTAAGTCGGTATATCGATTTGGTTCGGTATGTCGAATTGACTCCTCCTTTATTTTTCAACAACTATTCTAAGTATAACTTTACATATACATTTTCCTCCCAATTTTTCAACATATCTCATGAGATATACATACAAATTGCTTATTTACATAAATTATTACATGACTCAAATAACACATCTTTTCAATTTTGTCTTTGGAGCACTTTTTCTTAAATGAAAATATACACAAAAATTCATTAGCTCATGTGTTATCATCAAAACATATAAACATATTTTCAACAATCTCCCCTTTTTGATGATGACAAAATCAAAATATTAAATATAAGTTCTAATGTAAACTCCCCCTATTACCAACCATGGATTTTCAAAATAAGCTCCCCCTAACTTATTCATGTATAGTGCCTTAAAATCCTGATTTTCAATATGTTGCATGAATTTTTAATATTTTCATATATACCATATTTCTCTTCCTTTTTGTCATAAGCAAAAAATATCCGAGAAGTGTTTCTAAATCAATATCAATATTCTATCTAAATGAAGCCAAGCATCTCCCCCTTTTGTGTCATGAACCAATATTTCCATCCAAAACATATATAAAGTCAATTAATCCAAGCATAACATGCAAGAAGTTTTCGAGACATAAATAATCCAAATAAACTAAACATGATGTCCATAATTATCCAAAAAATGTCAAAAATCCAATCATAACAAGAAGTTTTTAAGATCCCTAGTCATTACAATGGAAGTTACAACACATTTCTAAGGAGAAGGAAGATTAAAATGTTCAAGAATATCCCGGTGATATTCTTGAAGAGTGTCTTGATAAGCTTCGACTCGATTGGTGAGTTTCTTTATGTTCTCCTTATATTCTTGATGATGTTGTCATTGTTGAAGAATTAAGTCAGTGATCAGCTTCTGTTCTTGTAAATGTATATCCATCATTTGCTTTTGTTGAAGATACATTTTTGACATTTGTTTTTGAAGCAAATCTAATTTCTTAGATATACTTGATTCTTCTTTCTTGTCTTCCTCAGAGCTGTCATCTTCTTCTCTTGCTTGAGTTCATGGCACTGCATACGAGGAACCCTCAGGAAGATTTTTAATCTTGTTTTGACGCTTAATAGATTGTTCCATTTTAGCCACAGCATGGGTTCCTAAAGGTTTGGCTCTAACTGGGAGACTTGGTTCATTATCAAATGGGATCTCAAAATTTTCAAAAAGATAAGTCAAAATGGGACCAAAGAAAAGCTTTGTTTTTACATGGGTCATGCAATTAAAGATTACTTGACTCCAATTGATAGAAATTTTCTTTGTAATGACATAAACAACCTTACAAATAGCTCACTCAATTCATCTTGGTGACCTTTCTTCTGAGCTAAATTAGCAGCCATAATGTAAGCTATAATGCAAGATTGTTTGGTTAATTGATTTATTTTGCTAGGCTTAAAAATATTTCTAGGGTTTAGGGAAATGGCTTTATTAATATCGGAGAAGGACTAATCCAACTCATAGATGGATAGAGTGATATCAATACCAGAAGATGGGATTTTAAATACTTAACCTAAGAGGACATCATCAAATTCTATGTTTTTGCTACAAAGATATGAATGACCTAGCTAGATCATGAGAAATTTTCATATTGGCATAAAATTGTGACACTAGCTCTAGATAGTAAAGACAATCTCCTATGGATGCCAATAGAGTAGGAAATCGGGCCGGGCCGGAAACACACAGCCCGCTCGGGCCTGTTCGTACAGGCCATGGGCCCAGCACTACTCATGGCCCATATGTTGGCCGGGTTGGGTTGGGCCGGTCCATTGGGCCTAAAAAAAATTTTAAAATTATATTTTTTATTAATAAAAAATATTTGAAATACAACAATTAGTTTACATAAAAAATACAAAAGATATTTACATCATTTGTTTTACATTTTTTTTTTCAATTTTTACATCAAGAATTATTCATTTGGGGAGTCTGTTCTGCCTGTTGAAGTTGATGTCGCACCATCGTCTTCTTCTGATTCAGAC
>JAMKQA010048717.1:0-12205 GCA_024699735.1 Posidonia australis | reverse complement strand
AAATGATGGAATAATAGATCAAAATGAACAAACTCAAGATGGAATTGAACCGGTAGAGCCTATTAGCAACAAAAGAATAAGGACTCAATCTGCTTGGATGAATGACTATCACTTGTATTCTTGTGAGTCTTCATGCTTAATAGCAGATATAGAGGAAAATCACATGGAACTCATGAAATACATAGATGTTATTGAGTCAAAGGAAAAAAATTTATGGCTTGAGGCCATGAATGATGAAATTGATTCAATGGAAATGAATAATGTTTGGGAATTATGTGATTTACCTAATGACAGAAAAGCCATAGGATGCAAGTGGATTTTAGGAAAAAGCTAAAGGTTGATGGGTCTATTGATAAATATAAGGCCCGGTTAGCTGCTAAAGGTTATACACAAAAATCGGGAATTGATTATCTAGAAAAATACTCTCCGGTAGCTTAGTTCGCATCTATAAGGATTATATTGGTTATCGTTGCACATTTGGACTTGGAATTACATCAAATGGATGTTAAGACTGCATTTCTAAATGGTGATTTGCAGGAAGAAATTTACATGTCACAGCCTGAGGGATATCAGGTAAAAGGACATGAAGACAAAGTGTGCAAATCAAATAAGTCAATATATGGTTTGAAACAAGCTTCTAGACAATGATATCATAAATTTCATGATGTAATTGTCAAAATGGGATTTATTTCAAATAGGTTAGACTATTGTGTATATGTCAGGAAAAGTGGGAGCAAGTTTATTATATTATCCTTGTATGTGGATGATATTTTGCTTGCTGGAAATGATACTGACATGTTGAACAACATAAAGGAAGAACTTAGCAAAAGGTTTGAGATGAAGGACATGGGAGAAGCATCTTATGTTCTTGGAATACAGATCCTTAGAGATCGGGGATCTGGATTACTGAGTATAAATCAGGAAAGATACTTACGTACAGTGTTGAAAAGGTTTGGAATGGATAATTACTCCTCAGCCCCTACACCATATGTTTTTGGGAAAAGATTAAGTAAGGACCAATGTCCTGGAAAGGGAAAAGAACCTTTAAGAGCACCTGATGTCCGAGTGGTTGGAAATTTAATGTATGTTATGTTGTGTACACGACCAGACTTGGCATATGTTGTAAGTGTTGTTAACAGATATCAAAATAATTCCGAAACAAAACATTGGGAAGCTGTAAAAAGAATAATGAAATATGTGAAAGGTACTCTGCATCATAAGTTGACTTATCAAGTGGATGAGCTTGAATTGCTTAGTTATACAGATGTTGATCTGGGTGGCGACAAAGATGATGGAAAGTCCACTTCGGGACATGTATTCATCTTTGGAGGTACAGCTGTATCTTGGGGAAGTAAAAAGCAAGGATGTGTAGCTAAATACATATAGGAAGTTGAATATATTGCCTGTAGTGCAGCTGCATCACATGCTGTTTGGATCAGGAGATTTATAAATGATTTAAATCTCAACTTAATAAATGGTCCAATTGAAATGTAATGTGATAACCAAACGGCAATAAGTCTTGTAAATAGTGGTGCAAATACAACAAGAGGACAGCACATTCATATACATTATCACTATATTCGTAATATTATGAAAAGTGCGGAAATAAAACTCAATTACAGACCTACATCAGATATGATTGTTGATCCTATGACAAAAGGAATTACAGTAGAAAAATTCATTATGTTTTTGAACTTATTGGAATTAAGGTACATTTCCATAGATAATGGAAATAAAGAACATTCTCATGAATAATGGGAGTGGAAATTGAAGTAATACACTTCACGAACAGTGGAAGTGGAAAATTAACATCTCCTTGCGTGAAACTTGGGCGTGGTCTTCATCACCAAGTGGGAGATGTTGACTAGTGGTCATGAAGACCACCGTTACAGTCAACGGAGGTCAAAGAAATTATTGGCCGGAGTTATTAGCTTTGATTCGTCAGAGTTATTGACCGACGTAAATCAAGGAGCCGTTACTGGGTAGGAGGGAGGTGGATACGTTAAGACTCCACTATAAATACTTGGGAAAACGAAGGGAAGATTATCAAGAAAAACATACCTTCATTTCCTGGTTTCTCCACATCGCCGAAGCCCCCATCCGACGATCTACAAATATTTCTCTATAAATTTGGAGAGCAAATCATGCATAAATTAGTTAACAAAGCTAATCCATGTTATCAATAAATGATGAGTTGTCTACATAGATTTAAAGGATATCTCTATTCAAATAAAAGATGGCAAATTGATTAACAATTCTCAAACTAAGGCAAAGACAAATCGAACCTAAGCATGAATACAATAAATTTTTGGAACCAGGTTTACTCCAAATTGTAGGCTCCTTTAAATGAAACAAGAGAGTCGGAATCATCGTGCAAACTCAAGAAAAACATTAACAATAATGCTAGTGTTTTTTCTTTTGTTAACTAGTGTGAGATAAATCACATATTCATGTAAATAACAAACCAAGAGCAATTGTTCACATAATTGGTGTCATTCAAAACTAAATCTAGTAGCATGATACACTCCAAAATCATAACAAGAAACTAGAATTTTAGAAAAAATGACAGAAAAATAAAGGAAAATTTGAATTTTAATGATTTAGATTTGCATTAGAAAGATGGACAAGAACTCTCCTAATTAATTGGGATATTCTGAAGATATGTTAGAAATGAAGCATAGCATATCTGCAATTCAAATTTAGATTAGTTACCTCTTTAGGTTGGCGAGATGAGGTCTACTCTCTTATAGGTCTTGCGACGACGTTCAAGCGCTCGATTGGTTGTGGGCAGCATCCATCGTTGAATGGCAAAATGAGGGACCTAAGAGGTGGGTGGGTGGGGAGTAGGAATGCAAACGAATCCAATCTGATACAGATATGGGTGTTACAATATCTGTATCTATTTTTGAGGTACGGTTATAGATTGAGGTACGGATATAGATACAGATATGAAAAATGCACATTTATATCTTTAAAAAACAAATATAGATATGGATATTTGACAAACGAATATGGATAAAAAAAATACATATATAGTAAAATATTAAAAAAAAATTGTATACTTCAAATATATATATATAAGTGAACATATTTTACATAACTAATTATATGAAAATCAATAAATTATGACTATTGTCGTTAATATATATACATATAATATAGATATAATACAGATAATGGAAGTGGAACAGATATTATAGAAGATTCGAAAAATAATATTCATATCTATATTCGTATCCATTTCAAATCTATACCTTCTAAAAAACAGATACGAATATGAATACAGGATGGATATGGAATCTAAGTCCTCTAAAAAACAGATACGAATATGGATACGAGAAAATACAAATAATCGTTTAGTATCTGATTTTTAGAGGATACGGATTTAAGATGGATAACGGACATACCATATCCGTTTACACTCCAAGCAAGAGAGGAGGGGACCTCTTGTAATTTTTTCGGTCAAATTACATAGTGATACCTTAACGTTTTGAAAATCCAAAACACTAAAGGACCCCGTGGTGCGAGTGCGTACGTACGTCCGCCATTGGTCTCTCGTTCAAGCATTGGATTTGAACATCACGGACTTGCGTTACAGCTGAATTAACACGGATCCAACGATTGTTAAGAGAATTAATACACATGCCATTACAATCACCGCGTATCCTTTAGTGTGATAACTTCAGTGTCACTTTTCTTGTCACCAACCTCGTCTTCCATGGACACATAAAGTAAGTGGAAAACGATTACTTTGTTGGGAAAAAGTTTCCCGAGAACAACATATTGTTCGACATAGATCCACAACAAATCAGGTATCGATGCTCCTATAAAGTCATTAATCTCGATTCATCCTCATCAAAACAAGTTCGTTGTACGTCATTTTAAACATTCAAATTTCTTGTCTACAGTCACTTAGTCTAGTGATGAAGTCTTTCTGTAGTTGTACGAGAGATCAAAAGTTTAACTTCTACAGACATCATACATATTACATCAATTAACGATGATTTCTCGTAATTACATGTTTAAATGTAATATATATTAATTATTTTTTTATTATAGATTTAAGTGAACGACAACAAAGCATGGAGACATGTGCAGTCCATGACCAGTGGCATGCACCACAATATCAAATAATATCTAACGGCACCTATTCAGCTTACAACGTAGCGCTTCCGTGTAATCTTCATGTTGTCATTCTTTTCGTTGATGTGACTTGAGGACTTGCCCACTCCTAAAAGGTTGATGTCCTGCTTGTCCATTGTTATTGGCGATTGGTTAAGATTGTGGAACACATGCATGCACGCGTAGATCGTCCTTCACCCAACCCTTTTTGTTTTTTGTTTTTTGTTTTTTTTTGATATAACCCAACCCTTTTTGTTGCAAGTGCCTTGTGCTCCCCCCAACTAAAAAAACAGCCCTACCTACGAAAACCAACCACAAATTCCACACACGTCGATGGTTGAAGCTTAGATTTCGCACGCTCTATACATGCACAGATACTAACAATTTGTTGATTATTAAATCTTTCGATTTTGATTATTTATTCAAATGTATAGATGGTTAGATTTATAATTGTAAATAAATAATTATAATTATTAAAAGTTAGTTACCACTTTATACGATAATCTCATTGGTACCATAGAATTTTCCTTTATGTATTTTCAATACTATGGAAATCCCTTCTCTCGTCAAAATTAACAACTAAATGATAGTGGAAGGATAAAAATCTCAAGATGATACATTAGAACTCACACGATGTACCATTGGATAAACAAGGGATAGAAGATTCGAACCTTGGACTTAAGAATATCCAATTATTTGATGAAATACTATTTTCTAGGTGATTGTTCGTATGAGCCATGAAACAAATTACTTATGGAAAGTCGTCGTATAACGCGTGGTACATGGTTAACTTGTGTTTAGAAAAACTATCACTACAACAAAATGTCAATCGAGTGACAGGAATTTTTTTAACGAAGTAAATGCATCATCCTAATATAATTTGGTGATGGAATTTCCGTCTTGTACACTATCATGATTTAACTTGTCCATTATTCTATTTTAACTTATATGCTTGTTAACAGATTTTCTGTCACCAATATTTTTATGTTATATTTACCTATTCTAATAATTTTATCATGACAGAATTTGCACCACCATTCTTAAGTTATACTTTTTTTACCACATAGATCCCGTGAAATTGATGAAACAGCCAAGAAATGAGCCATGCCTTTCCAAAACCCTCAAAACTCTTTTCCACTGTCTTGCTTCCCACCATTGAAACCCAACTTCCACCCCATCATCTCCTTTCCACCACCTTGCTTCCCACCAATGAAATCCAACTTCCGCCCCATCTTCTCCTTTCCACCCAAATATTTCCTCAAACTGAAACTCAACTTCCAGCCCATCATCTCCTTTTCACCACCTTGCTTCCCACCATTGAAACCCAACTTCCGCCTCATCATCTCCTTCCCACCACCTTGCTTCCCACCACCTAATTCTCCATCTCGCTACTACCACGTTCATTTCACGGGCCAACCATCAACGCAAGTTGCAAAACCAACTCTTTACGACACTTTTAATTAAATTGGCTCAATATTTGCTTAAGCTGCAAGTATTTTTCTTAGTTGTGTTGTTGTAAAACTATATCTTTAGTTTAAATGTTTGATTGTCTTGATGTTGTAAGTTTAATGTCACTCTGCTACCAGATTTTGAATGTGTAATGATCCGCATCCCCACGTTGCTACACTTAAGATCAATTAGTTTGATTAAATTTAACACAATAAAATGCTAAATTTATAGAATAATTAAAGACTAACTACGGTATTTAAACTACCAGGAACCTGTGGTGGACGGCTAGGTGAGTCTAACTATATGTACTAGCAATGCAAACTATTATTCATCTACACCTGTAGCTGAAAACCACAAAGAAAACACACGTGAGTGACCAAAAAGTCACCTAACACACACCCTATGAAAACCACGTTGAAATTCGAAATAAAACCTCAATCAGAAGCAAGTCGGATCAAACTCATTTTCATAAAACTACTTTATTTTTGTTTGAAAATGCCAATATCACCAAACACCATGGCCTTGCTGGCCAAAACACAAAGAAACAATAGCAGCACTACACAGGCAAAAAACTTAAATGTCACAAAGGCCAAAAACTCAAAATCTCTAGCCACACAGGCAAATGAGTCATGATGCCTAACGTCAAACAACCAACTCTAGCCACAAACAGCCATCGAAGTGCACTATACTGCTACGGTCTCACCATCTTGGGAAGAGTGAGCTCGTCTCACAGTCCAATCACACAGAAAAGACCGCTCCCACACCAACCACACAAGAAGGCCGTCCGCTCTCTGGGCGTCACCAGTCAACGAGGCACGCACTCTACCAGTCCTGGCTCCCACAGGGTATGCCCTCTCGGTGTCTTAACTATAGTGCCTAGAAACGATCTGAGTCTCATACCTCTAAGTTTGAATGGCACCCTAAGTATCAACATCTAGAAACGATCAAAGTATCATACCTCTAGGTTCAGATGACATCTTAACCTGCGGACCTCAGTTTTGGCCTTATGAATGATAATCTAGGAGTATCATCCGACGAACACTTGCCTATGACCTTTTGGTCTCTAACCTTGACCTAAGTAACGTACTCGATCATCCGAGAATGTTGTCACATTCCTTGGTTTAGGCAACACCTCCCTTCGATCTCTTGGTCCTCCACAAAACCTTAGAAAACTCATTTCTAAAACATTACCATATTTTCCTTTAAAATTTATTTTCAAAACCACTTTTATATCATCTAAGATCTCTACAAAACTGACACACCATTTAATTAAAATTAAGTCATCAAAACCTGACTTAAAATCCACAAATAATGGGTTCAGGGGTTAGATTCATTAGTGTAGACACTCCGATTTTGAGGCGGCTCGTAGGCGAACTCTCCAGAAGATGTTGCTTTGGATACGGCAAGCATAACCTCATTTAAACTTTATTTGGCATCTTAGTTACCCTAAGCCTATAACAAACTCAAGGTCCAATTAACAATTCAAGCAGCAAGATGACACACCAAAGTGGAGCACCAAGCTGGCGCACCAAAGTGGAGCACCAGGCTGGCGCAAGGCCACTTTTCAGTGTGCTGACTGTTGGCTTTCCATCTTCTGTCCTTGTAACCTCCCCCTGTGAATGTTCCTCTATGAATCTACGTAGGACTATTGGTTTCCGAGGCTTTTGGCATCCCAAGGCTTTACAACTTCATCTCCTTTAAAAGCCACCCATGAGCAACACTTTAGCTCTTTTAGCAACTCACTACTTCCTAGCAACCAGCACTCTTAGTTTCAGAGCATTCCCTTGCATCCTTGAGTACCCCTAGCTGTGTTCCTAGCACCAAGGAGAAGACACCTCGAGCCACCCAAGGAATACACCTACCATTGGCATGTCCTTTATCATTTCCATGTAGTCTTTGCATGACACTTTGAATGGTGCACACACTGCAAACTTAGTTAGTATAGTGTTTTGATGTTGATGATACTTGCACTCTTTGCTATGTTGATATTCGCTTGCATTCTTGGCTATGTGGGTGTTCACTTGCACCTTTCTGCTTAGTTAAAAGCTTATGATGTTTTTTTTATGAAGTTCTGTTCAATATTTGTCTGTCATGTACCCTTTGCATTTCATATCATGATTCCATGCTATTTAAGTCAACCCGGATACTCCCATACATCATAAAAAAAAACATAAGTAGTTTCAGTCCTTGTGAACCCATGAATATGCGTAGATAAAGAGATAATGAATTGAATGTTTTAGATTTGATTATTTAATATGATTATATTTCCTGGCATATAAAATAATGATTTGAATAATCAGCCATGTAATTCCCTACATGCATTTGGCCCAAGCTCTGCAATCAGACCGCTGTCTGTAACAGAGTATCTAGAGTGCACCAACCTGGCGCACCAAGTTGGAGCACATAGCTAGCACACTATTCTGGCGCACCAGCCTGGTCACAGGATGCAAGCAACCTATTTGCATCATGATTTGCATGCCTATCTGTTTGTTTTTGGACTCTAATCTTTCTGATGTTTTATCCTTGATGTGCCATGTTCATCCCTACATAGTTTCATCATGTAATAGCACTGTTTGAAAAAGTTTTGCATCTAGTGAATTTAGCTTGCCGACAAGGTCTGGTGAACTGGTTGCCTTCTTGGACTCTTGTTTAGAGAGTTCTTGTGCACCAGTCCATGATCCAGAACCAAGTAGCATAGCTGGTATTCATTGGACTTTATCAGAATAAGGGGTTTCGTGGTCTTGTGTGAGGCTTATTATCCTTGAGCACAAGACCCATGTCATGGTGTCTTGATTTTATTCTTTCTTTTATGGCTTTACGGGAGGGAGATGAATTTATATGTGATCAGGTTTTGTAGAGGTCTAGGATACGTTTTCAGATAGTCTCGAGCTTGTTTGCAAGATTTTATATCGCATAGCTTATCAATCTAGTTCACTGTTTGCTTTTGTGATTTCTAGGTCTCACTTTAGTAGCACACATTACTGGCACACCTTAGTAGAGCACATTGATGGTGCACCAGACTGGAGTACCAGTCTGACACATCAACCATAAGCACTTGTCTGTTTTCAATGCATCAACAGTAACTTTTGGCATGATATTTAATATGGTTCCTGATTTGTTTTACTCCTGGTTTTCTTTGGGTGTCCTCCTGGATATATCAGGATGACTCCAGTCTGATTTCATCCTCATTTATGCATGATAGCTTAGGTTTTGCATGTAGCAAAGTGAGGACATTAGTCACTTGATATTACTGGGTCTATGGTTATATCCGTGCAATATCTTTGCACCGGTATTCGATCTATGACTTGAGTGATCTTTCAGAACATTAGGACACATCCTACAGTCTCTTTACCCATGTTTAGCATAAGGCACCACTTGCATATAGAGTTGCATTGCTTATCGCCCTCGGGTGTACAGAAACAGGCTGAAAGCAAATATTTCATATAAGTAAACGAGAAACCCATGAAAGACCGATTTCTCGGACACACCGGGGTGCCTAATACCTTCCCCGTGTGTAACAGGGATCCTTACCCATTTTCTGGTTCATGATTGACCTTTTCCATTGTTTGTTATTACATAGTTTTAATGTTTTAAAATGGTTCTCCTCGTCTCCTGTTTTTAAGTAGATTAGGTGACGACTCCCATATTTTATCATTATTTTTTTATTGTTTTGCCATGACTTCGCTGGTCCTCGCGCATTTGATCTTTCGGACCACGCACGAGGCTGTCGCCGGCATAGTTCACAATTAGACCGAACCCATTTTGGTATATCGAAATCTAGTTCTGGGTTGATTTACCGAAAGCCAAATCGACACTTTGAACAAATCTGGTATACCAATTTCTAGACTTTGGGTAATCTTAGGAGCAATTTCGACATACCGAACCAAATCGACATATCAAATCAGGTGATTTCAAAAACCTAGAATAATCCTATCCAAAATAGGAATTTGAACAAAGCTCAACCCAAATCACCAACAAATCCACAAAAAGACCAAAATGAAGACATTCAAGCATTCTACCATTTGACACAAGAATCATCACAAATCGTTCACCATAACTCAAGATATTAAAATTCAAATCCAAAGAACTCAAAATAAGTGAACAGTGACCAATGCATGCATTAAATCACGATAAATATACAATAAATTCTCGAAAATCATGAAATCACTATTACACATTAAATTCATGCCATTCTACTCATTTTCATTATTTTCATACCGAAACAAAAAGGAAAATGCAAGGTGAGTACCTTTGGGACGTTTATAGAGGTTTCTTGAGTACCTTTGGGAAGTTTATAGAGGTTTCACCTCCTCACCGATGACCCGACCACACCTCTGGCAATCACCCCACTTCGGACACCTCACGGGCTTCTCCTTGAGCTTGTCGCACTACTGTGACGGCAATCCAGAGCTTACTGGTAAGGGAACTATTGCTGACCTTTATATTTGTGACCACACTATTGTCGCACTACTGATAGAATTTTCGTTACCATCAACTATTGCTGACCTTTATATTTGTGACCACACTTACATGACAAAATTTCCATCGCTAAGAAGAATCAGTGATAGGTCACCTCTAATTACTGACGGAAACTTCCGTCACCAGATTAACATTTTCTTGTAGTGTATTAATGGTACTAAAACCTTCCTATGGGTATTTGAACATGAAATTCAGGGATAATTTGGTTATTTTATTATTAAAACCAATAATATTAGTTAGAAAATAGATGGTAAAGGGAGGTTTTTTAAAATTAGGGTAAATTTTAGAGGGTTTATATAAAAATTCTCTCTCAATAAAGTGTTTGATTGCAACTAAGCGAGTCAACATGTTGGTTGGTTTCTAGAAATGATGGAAATTGTAGTAGTAAGAATTCCTCTAACCTGAAGACAATACCAACATTTACTTTTTAATTTTTTAAAATTGTTTCAACATATATTTCTCTATACTGTATTAGCTATTTTTGTTTTTCTATTATTCTACCCTCCATCCCTCAGGAGGTCTAAGAATGGTAGGATCGGGTTGACCATGCCCGGTTTCTTGGCATGCCAATCTCGAGTCGGGCTTAGAAATATAGACTTTGAGCCAGGCCTGACCCTTAGCCTTTGGAGCAATCGAATTAGGCTTGGGCCAACCCTTGTTGTATCACCGTATTTTTATGCAGTGTTCTTGCTTATTGGTCCAACTAGGTAGGGCCCAACCCAACCCATGCAACGTCAGGTCAACCTATTCCGCAAACAAGATGGTTTGGGTTAGGCCTGAGCCTACGACCAGCATCGGCTGTCGGCCCAGTTTAAAACCTTTGCATCCCTATTTGTTTCTGTTCTCCAGTCTCTACTGTAGCATTAAACTTTTTTTATTGTTATTATTATTATTTTAACACCACTCTCTCTAATGAGAAACACTATCTTTTGGGAAAATAAATGGTGGAATGGTGAAAAATTAAAAGATAGCATGTCTGACATATATCATTTGGCTAAATTTAAAAAAGCTTCTGTCTCTAAAATTTTAGAGATTATTGCTGCAGACCCAACTATTCTGTTTATTAGTCCTTTGACACTTGAGGATTCTGAGTACTTACATGATCAAGTGGAATCCTTATCAATCATACTCAATAATGCAAGACTAACAGAAGGTCAGGACTTATTAATATGGAAACCCACCAGTAAAGTATTCACAGTTAAATCTTGTTATGAAATGTTAAATGATGGTGGACATAGATTCAAATACATGTACCAAATATGGGATTGTTGGGTGCCACTTAAAACCAAACTCTTTGCATGGTTAGTTCTTTGCAATAAAATCTTGACAAAGGATAATCTACTCAAAAAAGGTTGGTCTGGTAATGAAACATGTATATTCTGCAATTATACCTGTGAATCTGCCAAGCATCTATTTTTATACTGCCCTTTCACGCAGTCCATTTGGAATGCTTTTACTGATGGATGCATATATCCTACTATTCTCTTTATTGAAGATTTATTTGTGATTCCCCCTTTGCTGAAATTCGAAACATCTTTTACTGGTTTTCACACTTTTGTACAAGTGTTTTTATGGTCTGTTTGGCAAGAGAGAAATAATAGAATTTTCAGGGGCATCCACAGAAATTCCTATATGATTATCAATGATATTACTTCACTGTTTTACTGTTGGATAGATTCTTTAGGCACAGGTTTTGAAAAAAGTGAAAATCTACGTTCTATATCATCTTTCCAGCAAAAGAGGGACTTGGAGCAAGGTTCGATGGCTCCTAACATTTCCCAACATGAAATGGACTATGATACTGGAACCCCTGCTCTACAGGAGGATAATCCCAGGGGCGGATACAAGTGGGGGCCAGTGGGGGCTTTGCCCCCACTGGACTTAAGAAAAATTTGCTTATATCATGTATATGAGTTTGTAAATTGCCCCCATCAAAAGTTGAAAACACGTTTCTCCTTCCCTCCTCCACGCAAACCTCTTCGTCTTCTCTTCTCTTCTACCCAAAAACTTAGAATCGGCGCCGCCCTCAGCAGTCAGCCCTCTCCTCTCATCCTCTCATCCTCTTCCACCAGAGCACCGAGCGTCCTGCGTCCGAGCACCGAGCGTCCTGCATCCTGCGTCCGAGCGTCCTGCGTCCGAGCACCGAGCGTCCTGC
>JAMKQA010048552.1:0-10517 GCA_024699735.1 Posidonia australis | reverse complement strand
TGTTTTATTTGTTTTTCAGTGGATTTTAAATTGGATTAAGTGTTTTATCTATTTTTCAGTGGATTTTAATGGGGTAGTGTTTTACTAGGTCAGGTGGGCTAGTGTGGGTCTGATTGGGACCTGTGTGGACTAGGGTTTCGGTAGTCGCGACCAGAGCATCAACCGGAGGAGCCTGCTGCCAAATGAGCTCAAAATTGGGGTGTCTACACCTAGTTTTCTCGATTTTCACGATTTTCCTCATCGCCCAAGAGCATACAGTAAAGTAGCATTCTTGATGCTTATTTTTTTTCCTTTTATTCATTTCTTCTCTTTGATTTGGCATATTTTCGCGGTCACTTTAAGCATGTGCATTTGGAACAGGCAAGTATACACACAATAGACCATTTTGCGAGTAGGGAACCTAGAAAGATCGAGTTCTTCAAGCGCATTAGGGTGCCTAACCCCTTCCCCATGCGTAACAAGAATCCTTACCCTTTCTTTGGCCTTCATTGATTTGTGCACTACATCCATTAGGCACAGAGCATGCATATGTTTTCTTCACCTTGATTTCTTTTAGATTTTTTCCTTTGTGATTGCTTTTCCTTGTCTTTCCATTAAAAGACTAGGTGGTGACTCCTTTCCTTATCATTTTCTTATCTTTCCTTGGTGTTTCCGTGTCTAGTCTTCTTCCCCGGATTCACCATCTTCGTCGTGACCGTATCGGGACTCCACGTGTGCTTCCACGCACCGTAGGAGAGCAGTGTAGGGTTCCACCGGCATGGTCACAGGAACTAGCGACTTCGCTAGGGATAACCAGATTCTGGCTTTCGTTTTGGTTTTCTTGCTTGTCTTTGGTCTATATATACTTTGTGCTCATTTGCTTGTTATGTTTACTGGTACATATTTGACTGAACATGCTTTCATGTGCCTTTTTACACTCTTGCCATGCCACCGCACATGCTCATGACCTAATTCATGCTTTTTGTTGAGATACTTGCTTTTATTCACTTACTTGTGAGCACTACACTATCACATGTCATATTCATGTCTTTGCTTCACTGAGTGACTGTTTAGATGCCATGATAGTGTGTTTTATCCCCTTTTTGTAATTGCCATGATTAGGAGAGTAGAGACAAGTTTGCTTCCTTATCTGGTTAAAATAAAACACACAAACTCAGATAAACAAATAATAAGGCATAACTACAGACAAATGCTCACAATTCCCCATGGTTTAATAAAATGCAAGTAAAAGACACAAAAGCATTGCATGAATGATCATTTTAGAAAGCATGCATCTTCTCCTCTGAGTCCACCCATAGTTTGCGAAGGATAATTCTAGTAACTCGTTCTATAGCTTTGGTGTAGGGCGTGTTGCTAGTTTGTTCCCCCTTTGTTTGGAGTTGTGTCGGTGCTAGTAGAGGGTACAACTCCATGTTACTGTAGGAGATGAGGGCACCAACGCACCACTCGTTCACTACTTGTGCTTCGGCTAGGATTTAGAACGGGAGCCTACTTTTCTGACCAGAGTCAAAACCTAAATCCCATGAGTACGTCCCATGTAGTCAACCCCATATGGGACATGCATGGTGAGAGAGTGCACTTTAGGACATTCATCTGCATTGTATGTCATGGCATGCCACTTTAATAACTCGCATTTGTCTTTGCGTCGTTGTTTAGGTTCTGACACCTGCTTCTCTTACTTGTTTTCCCAGGTAGCTTGTTGCGAGGTCCTTAGCTAGGAGCTCGGGTGTCTCCATTGCAGGCGGCCTCCAGTGGTTGTTTTCTCTTGCTTTTTCCGAGCTAGTGGTCACTTTTTGACAGTAGCTCGTCTTAGAGCTTGTGCGTTTGTCTTTTTCCGTAGCTTCTTTTATTTCACTTGTGGTTAGCCATGGCCCCGCAGACCGGCAAGCCTCCGGTTATTGTTCAGAAGGGGTCCCACACTTAGATCCTCCTTCTCTCACTTTGACTGCTTCTTCTTCCCTCTATGCATCCCTATTTGGGAATCATGGAGGATTCTTTTTTCCTCTTCCGGGATAGTGGCGAACACAAGCTGATCTAGGGCCCGTCACTAATTCGATCGCGATGACTACCACGCGGGTCCCAAAAGTTTTGCCAGCTGCACCCTATCTCTCGGGCCCTCTTGTTTCAGGAGATCAACCAATTGCGATTGCATCTATTTTAGGGGCCATTCCTGTTCCACTCTTGCTTTCTGACCTATCTTTTAATGGGTCTTCAGCTACACAGGCTCAGTACTTGAGAGCTTTGGCCCGAGGGTTCTAGCGCATGGTTTTTCTCTTGATCATGTTGAGAGTCTTCCTTTTCGGCCTCTGAGATTCCAGTGCAGACCACTATAGTATTTCAGGCTCACCCCACTACATTGTCGCCCATACCATCGCCCCAGCATCACACTACTCTGGCGATGGGGGCGTTATCTCTGCCTCCTGCACCACAACTGCATTGGTCACAGCATGCATCACAGTCACTTAGGAATCAACCCATTAGTTGTGCGAGAGTACAAGATTTCTCCAGTCCGTCACCTGGAGCTGTACTGGTGCCTTAGCAGTTGCTCACGCGTTCAACACCACACACAACACTACATACCCAGAATCCACTTCAGCATCAGGATCAGGTCCCAACACATAGGTCATCATTGCACACTAGGCGCACACCTCCCACTGTCAAGCCTGTGCATCGCATCACATTGGCTCAACAAGGACAACAACCTAAGGAGAAATGAGGCCGCCGCGTTGAAAGCAATTACACTCCAATGGGTGAGTCGCTGAGCACTGTTTTTCCTCATGTTGTGTTGCTTCTAAGTCTCTCGGATCCACGTCCCCCACCAACTCTACTCCCTCGGTGGTACGACCTGAACGTATACTGCAATTATCACCGAGCCCCGGGACACTCGACTGATAATTGCCACACTCTATGGGACGTCGTTCAGACTTTGATTGATAGTGGGACCTTTGTTGTTGACACAGTACCCACATCCATGTCTCCACCCCCACCAGCATCTAGTTCAGCATGCATTACACACCCACACACCACCGTTGAATCGACGTGTCTCGTTGTGTCAGTACAACAAGGGCAGCAACAATGGCAAAGGCGACCGCACCGTATGGAAAGTGACATCACCCCACTTAGGGATTTGTTGAGCGATATCTTTCCCAAAGTTGTGCCATTCCTGCGGCTATCGAAGATTCACCCACCACCAGACCTACTTCCTAGGTGGTATAAGACTAACTTGTTCTGCCAATTCCATCGTACTCATGGACATTCGACAAACAAGTGTTTTACTCTCCGAAATGCTGTCCAGGATTTGATTGACAATGGGGACATTGTCGTCAACACACAGGAGGCAGCACACACATACACCTGCACACACACCCGCGCACACACATGCACACCCTAGAATAGCTAACCTTACCGTGTTTGAGCCGGCAACCTCTGAGGATGCTGGAACGTTAGAGGCTTTTCCCTCTTTCTCCCAGTTTTTCCCAGGGAATCCATCGGGCCTCATTTGCCTAGTTTGTCCTCTCTCAGTTTCTACCTAGTGGCATACACATATGCTGCTCTTGTTCTCGTTCCTCTTTAGCCTAGTTTGTCCTTTTGTTTTTTCTCAGTTCTATCCGGCGACACTCATATGTGCCACTCTTGTTCTTGTTCCTCTGCGGGGGGCCTGACTAAAAGTTTGCCAGTTTGCCATGCACCGATCTGACCCAACACGTGCAAATACCCTAGATTAAGTAGGAGACAACCGTCACAGTAGATATCAGCTCCAACAGAGATACAATCTTAATGTCACTAGAAGATTCAACATTCACAGTGACAGTCTCAAATTCAATAATGGTTTTGATGGCTTCGGTTACACCTGCCTTGATTCCGGTTTCCAATGGCACTGCAAGGAGTTACTTTGAACCCCAATGGCATCGACAAAATAGCAACAACAAGGACTGGAATTGTATCCTTTTCCTTTGTTCCCTTTGTTTTCTTTTTGCATCACCATTTATCAAAACACAAAAAAAATAGAAAAAGCACAAAATAAAAAAAAAGAAGAAAAAAAAAAACACAAAACAAAAGAACATTAAGAACAGTTGAAAATAGTAGTTTGCTTGTCAATAACATTCTGTCCAATGATGAAAAATTGCAAATGCTCGCTTATGTCAGAATGGATTATCCCTCCTCAATTGTCACTACTTAGACAACCACGTTAGCAAGGGAGCCACCAAGCATTAAAGTCAGACGAAATGTCCAAGCTTTGTAAGGATCCTGCACCTCTAAGAGGGAGATAAAATGTTAGGGGTAACTGAGAGTGTGAGCCAGAAAAGAAAACATACATTTGCAAGGGCATAAAAGAATAGAGAAGACAGAAGACGAAGATAGAAGTCAGCCCAAGAGTGAGAGGTGAGTGTCGTAGCTCTACCCTTACCATACCTTGGAGAGGAGTTGGAGTATGCATTCAGTAAAGTCACACCTTTGAGGGACTGACCCACCCTCTTCCAATAAAGGCATCCTGAATAGATTGGGCGCTTATTACCTCCAAGTCAAGGTTAGAGTGAAACCACACGTCTATGAGGGAGTAGAAGAAAAGTCAATGATATTAAAAAAAAAAGTAGGTGCAGGACCTTAAAGAGTTTGGCATGGAG
Source organism: Posidonia australis (assembly GCA_024699735.1). Taxonomy (NCBI): domain Eukaryota; kingdom Viridiplantae; phylum Streptophyta; class Magnoliopsida; order Alismatales; family Posidoniaceae; genus Posidonia; species Posidonia australis. Next base: position 5,892 of record JAMKQA010048552.1, on the reverse strand, counting down.
CCAGATCCATTACATTACCTTATAGCGAGTTTGAGTGCCACCGCTACCCAGCAAGAGCCACTAGATGACTTGCAAATCTCTGTAGTGTCAATTGAGTCGAAGGTGTCATCCTCCGCTAGCATGTATACAGCTTTCTAGCCTAGCTAAGGGTAAACAAACAACTGAACTAAACAAGCAAACAATCCAGATAATGAGCTCATTGGGCGAGCAAAGCAATAAATAGAACTAAAATAACACTTAATCACAAGGCATGCATTTCTTGATCAAACAAAAAAGTCACTCTTAAATAACTAAATTGCTCACAATAATAGAGTCCAACACAATAATCATAATCATCACAATTTGGCTTGGATGAATCTTTTTGCTTGCATATGGACTTATTCAACAAGATTTTTGCCAAATACCTTTAGCCAGGGGCATTTCAGCTGCTCAGTGGTTAAAAAGCATAAGCAGCAAGGACACTAGCTAGTGCACAAACTACGTGGACCTGCAGAATCAGTAGTGTGACGACAATTTCTCTGCAACAGTTCAGGTGTGGTAAACATTATTTGGAGAATGCCTGAGGTTAACAAAGCCAAGTATGTGTTTGCAGCCAAAACACAATGACACAATGAGTAGCAGAACAGAGAATAGCCAACCTAAGACAGACTACGATGTATCACAATACTTCTTGCCATCAGAGTATAGCTCAAGACATAGGATGAATATACATGCCTCCAGTTAGTGAATAAATGTGTCTTTGGCCTCAACCAAAATCAGTCACGGCCACTTCAGTGATTCAAAGTACACCTACAGTCACAACCTAATCCTCAAGTCTTTACATCCTCGAGTGGTGCCCAAAACTTCCCATGGTAGCCTGGCTCAATGCCAGAGGCATCCTTTTTGCCTTGATATCTCCTGATCTGACTTTTGAGCATCATTCACCTTTTATGTAGGGGCATGTCAGCTACTTTCTAGCTTGGCTCACACAATCCATTGCTTGGTTCATCAAGGACAAGTCAGTTGTTCTCTGATTAGGACCTACACATCAAATGATTAGCGGAGACAATAGCATGACTATGAACTCTACACAGCAATCTAGAATTTGGCAAATACAATCAGGAGAATGTCCTACAGCAGCGCAGCCAAATATAGAGCTATCAAAATACCACGGTTGAGCAGAACACACCCGAAACATACCAATCAGAGGTAGTTACAATCCTGATCAAAGGCCTTTATTGAGTTTCCCTAATACCTTCTGCCTTCCAAGTACAATACAGGATGGCATGTGGGTATACATACTTCTAGTCACTTGATGAATATATCACTTGCTTCGACTAGTGATGGTCTCAAGTACTCCAGTGGTTCAAGGAACATCCATAGTTATAGTTTGGCTTCCAAGACCCCATACCCTCAAGTGATGTCCAACCAGTCCAACACCAGGGGCATGTCAGCTGCTCTTTGGTCAAAAGTCACATATCATGTGCCTTATAGGGCACCAGCGACAGTGTAATTGAAACAGAGCCTTTGACTAGGGGCATGTCAGCTGCTCTTTGGTCAAAAGTCACCTATCATGTGCTTGACGAAACACTAGCTATAGTGTATTTGAACTAGAATCTTCGACCAGGGGCATGTCAGCTGCTCTTTGGTCGAAGGTCACATATCAGGCACCTAACAGAAGATCAAGTTACTATGTAACTGAACTAGAGTCTTCGACCAGGGGCATGTAAGCTGCTTTGTGGAAAGAATGACTGTTTTGAGAATGCTGGGTGCGGATTATCTTCCAAATGATAGTCAGTACACATTCTTATAAAGAGGTGACATTCATTACATAGTGGCTCCCACAAAGCGACAACTATAGCAGGTCACTGTAGTGAGTCAAACATTAGATCTGGGGCATCATTGGCATGTCACAAACACTCTGAATTCATGACGACATGAGGCATAGACAACAAGTCCTCAGCTATTTTAACTGACATCCCCCACAGCAGCGATGATCCAGGGTACATTAGTACTTGAATAAGATCCCCTTGGCAAATCCTTTTGGCTAAATAAACAGTCAGAACCCTCTTGCCTATGAATTTCGATCCTAACAAACGGATTCAAGGCCTCCCTTTTCCATCTTTTCTAGACTACCGGTCGTAGTCTAGATGTTCCCATCCCTAGTTCGATCCATTCGGACGAACATCGGTGCCACCCCTCTTGCCTTTGAATTCCGATCCGGACGGACGGATTCAAGGCCTCCCTTTTCCATCTTTTCTAGACTACCGATCGGAGTCTAGATGTTCCTATCCCTAGTTCGATCCATTCAGACGAACCTCGGTGCCACCTCTCTTGCCTTTGAATTCTAATCCTGACAGACGGATTCAAGGCCTCCCTTTTCCATCTTTTCTAGACTACCGGTTGGAGTCTAGATGTTCCCATCCCTGGTTCGATCCGTTCGGATGAACCTCGGTGTCACTTCTCTTGCTTTCGAATTCCGATCATGACAAATGGATTCAAGGCCTCCTTTTTCCATCTTTTCTAGACTACCGGTCAGAGTCTAGATGTTTCCATCCCTGGTTCGATCCATTCGGACAGACCTCGGTGCCACCCCTCTTGCCTTTGAATTTCGATCCTGACAGACGGATTCAAGGCCTTCCTTTTCCATCTTTTCTAGACTACCGATCAGAGTCTAGATGTTCCCATCCCTGGTTCGATCCATTCGGACGAACCACAGTGCCACCCCTCTTGCCTTTGAATTCCGATCTTGATGGAAAGATTCAAGGCCTCCCTTTTCCATCTTTTCTAGATTATCGATCGGAGTCTAGATGTTCCCATCCCTGGTTCGATCCGTTCGGATGAACCTCGATGCCACCTTTCACCTTTGAATTCCAATCCTGACGGACGGATTCAAGGCCTCCCTTTTCCATCTTTTCTAGACTACCGGTCGGAGTCTAGATGTTCCCATCCCTAGTTCGATCCTTTCGGACGAACCTCGGTGCCACCTCTCTTGCCTTTGAATTCCGATCATGACAGACGGATTCAAGACCTCCCGTTTCCATCTTCTCTAGACTACCAGTTGGTGTCTAGCTGTTCCCATCCCTAGTTCGATTTGTTCGGACGAACCTCAGTGCCACCTCTCTTGCCTTTGAATTCTTATCATGACAGACAGATTCAAGGCCTCCCTTTTTCATCTTTTCTAGACTACCGGTCGGAGTCTAGATGTTCCCATCCTTGGTTCAATCCATTCAGACGAACCTCAGTGCCACCCATCTCGCCTTCGAATTCCAATCCTGATGGATGGATTCAAGGCCTCCCTTTTCCATTTTTCTAGACTACCGGTCAGAGTCTAGATGTTCCCATCCCTGGTTTGATCGATTCAGACGAACCTAGGTGCCACCTCTCTTGCCTTTGAATTCCGATCCTGATAAACGAATTCAAGGCCTCCCATTTTTATCTTTTCTAGACTACCGATCGGAGTCTAGATGTTCCCATCCCTGGTTTGATCCGTTCAGATGAACCTCGTTGCCACCCCTCTTGCTTTTGAATTCCGATCTTGATGGACGGATTCAAGGCCTCCCTTTTCCATCTTTTCTAGACTACCGGTCGGAGTCTAGATGTTCCCATCCTTGGTTTGAACCATTCGGACGAACCTCGGTGCCACCCCTCTTGCCTTTGAATTCTGATCCTTACAGAAGGATTCAAGACATCCCTTTTCCATCTTTTCTAAACTACCGTTGGAGTCTAGATGTTCCCATCCCTGGTTCGATCCGTTCGGACGAACCTCGGTGCCACCCCTTTTGTTTTTGAGTTCCGCTCCGAGCGGGCGGAATCAAAGCAAACTATCTTCTTCCTTCCTTTGGGCTGGTATCTCAAACTACTCAGGCAATACTTGTGATGCCCAATGGATTCTCCACTCACCTTGTTCTTTCCCTCCTTTTGGGCTGGTAGCTCGAACTACCCAGATGACTTCCTTGACCAGTCACTTTTCGGTTAGCAAGCACTTTGAGTCTTGTACGGTGTTTTTTCTCGACAACAGTGATGACCAGTCATGTCTTTTAAGAGCTGGTTGGTCATCAATTTGTTGGCATTTGTCAATAGTATTGGTTTCTGTGATTTCAGCTTCGTCTGTGGCGTTCAGGGTGGCAGATCAGGACTTCTGGTACTTTCATCGAAAGATAGCCAGTTGCCAATAGCTAACTCTTTCTTGCAACTTCGGGCAGTTCATCTTCGTCAACTCTGAGCAGCGATTTCCACCTCTTGATCTGTTTTCCTTGTAAGAAGGGGTGGGGTGTCTCTGTCAACCCTGAGCATCGGTCTCTGTTTCATTCGTCTTTCGACCTCGCTCAGGGAGGGGCATTTGTACACACCCCATATGCTTGTAGTGGGATCTTAAACTCAAAAACTAACTTAAATCAAATTTAAAATTCAAAAACCTAACTCAAAACCCTAAAATTATCATTAAACCCTATGCTAAAACCTATGCTAAACCTTAAACCCTAAACCAAACTCAAAACCCTAATCCAAACCCTAAACCCTAGGTTAAACCCTAATCTAAACCCTAAACCCTAGGTTAAACTGTAAACCAAATTCGAAACCATAATCTAAACCCTAAACCCTAGGTTAAATCCTAATCCAAATCACAAACCCTAAACCCTAGGTCAAACCCTAAGTCAAACCCTAAACCCTAGGTTAGACCCTAATCCAAACCCAAACCCTAGCTTAAACCCTAAACCAAATTCAAAACCCTAATCTAAACCCCAAACCCTAGGTTAAACCCTAATACAAATCACAAACCCTAAAAAATCCTAAACCCTAGGTCAAACACTAAGTCAAACCCTAAACCCTAGGTTAAACCCTAATGCAAACCCTAAACCAAATTCGAAACCCTAATCTTAAACCCTAAACCCTAATCCAAATCACAAACCCTAAAAAAACCCTAAACCCTAGGTAAAATTTTAAATCAAACCCTGAACCATAAGTCAAACCCCAAACCCTAATTTCAAACTCTAACAACCTAACCACTTCCCACCTTCATCATAACCACCTATAACAACCTTTAACCACCTAAACAAACCCTAACTACTTCCCACCTTCATCATAACCACCTATAACAACCCTTAACTACTTAAACAAACTCTAACAACTTCCCACTTAATCTAACAACTCTAACAACTTACCACTTAATCCAATAGCCTCTAACTAACTACAACAACCCATAAAAATCATGGCAAGCCTATAAATAACCCCCATTTGCAAGTGAGAAAGGGTTGTTGGAAAATTTGAGAGGAGAGCCCCTAAAGCTTTTTCCTCCCAACTAGAGCAACCAGAGGGATCCAGGAGTAGAGAGGAGGCTCGAGGAGGAGAAAAATCTGAGTTTCCAGCCATCTTCGGTGAGCTTCGGTGACCTCCAACGGCCAAGGTCACTGCTAGCACTACAAGAAAATCGACATTTAGCAAGGACAATATTCCTCGCAAAGTTCTCACGACGTCCTCGCAATCTCCTCATTAGATAGTTTAACGAGGAATTTGCGAGGAATAAGTATCTCGTAGCTACGTAACTCGTTAAATCAATATTGCGAGGATTTGTCCTCGCAATGTGCTCGTGTATATCGCGCGAGGACATTACGAGGAAATATTTCCTCATAATGTCCTCGCCGTATCCTCGTAACTCCTCGGTAACTCCTCATTAAGTGCTCGCTAAATATAATGCGATTGTATGGTCGTTCCAGTTTTAGCGAGGACATTTTCTCGCAAATTGCTCGCTAAGTGCTCACTAAGTGACTTATTTGGGAAAGAAGGAACGATGTCTAAATGAAGCCCCCTTAAATTATTCAAGGCAGAGCCCATTCATCCTTTCATTTTGAACTCTCCCTTCCCTCTCCAATCCTCCTGTTGTTCATCCTTTCATTTAATGCTTATTAATTAATT
>JAMKQA010048519.1:0-10338 GCA_024699735.1 Posidonia australis | reverse complement strand
TTGCTAATAGGTTTAGGGGCTTGGTTTAAGAGCTGATCACATCCAAAGCAACATAAGGATACTCATCTCCGGGTTACCTCAAAATTGGGGTGTCTACACTATGTCACTGCACACACATGCTATATATCATGCCTTTTGATGTGATGGATGTTTTCCTTTTCACAATCATGATGCCACGACACTAGCACATGCCATGATCATGTATTTTGTTTGTTGTTTGCTTGCCTTGCTTGTGTGTTTTCTTCCCTTTTTTGCACTTAACATGCCTAGGAAAGTAGAAACATGTTTGTTTCCTCCTTCTGGTTAAAATAAAACACACAAACTCAGAGAACAATTAATAAGGCAAAACTAGAGACCAAATTGAACTCTCCCCCTTGGTTAATAAAATGCAAGTAAAAGACACTAAAGCATATTGCATGATTGAGCATATAGGACATGCATTCTTCTCCCCTAAGTCCAACTACAGTCCACGAAAGGCAATTCTGGTAATCCGTACTATAGCTTTGGCGTAGGACGTGTTGCTAGTTTGTCCCCCCTTATCCGGGGTCGTGTCGGTGTTAGTATTGGGTACAACTCCATGCTACTGCAGGAGACGATCCACCAACGCACCACTCGTTCACTGCCTGCGCTTTGGCCAGGATTTAGAGCGAGGACCTTTATTTTCTAGCCTGAGTCGGAGACCTATTTACCCATGTGTGATCCCGGAGTAGATGACCTTCTAGGAAACACTTAGCTGGTGAGAGAGGGCATGTTAGTTGCATCCATGTGCATGAATGCCATTCACGCCACCGTAACAAACTACATTTTGTTGCAGGTTCTAACCCCAACGAGTTTTCTTTTTTCCAAGTAGTAGAGTGTGAGTTCCTTACCCACTACTCGAGCGTTCTTGTCTTGGCTCCCTTGTTTGCGATGCATCGTTGTTGATCATCTTTTCCTGAGCTATTCGTTACTTTGACAATAGCTCGTCCTAGGATTCATCCCCTTGTTTGCCGCCGTAGCCTGGTTCTCATCCGTTCCCGGTCAGCTATGGCCCAACGCACTAGTGAGTCTCTTTCTACCACTATCGCTCCGGAGGGCACTTCCTTTGCGGTCCCTCCTACCCTTGCTGTGTCTTCAGCCATTCCCTCTGTCCCCTTCGTGCATAACAGAGGTTCTGTCCCTCATCCTATAGGACATTCACTGACCTCGCCCAATCTGGAGCCAGGCACTGAGTCCATCTCAGTGACCCTAGCTCGGGTTCCAGATGTACCACTAATGGCCCCACTCTCTCAGTGTTCCTTCTCTTTTGGTACTCTGCCCGTTGTGGCAACACTCTTTGCAGATTCTTTGCCTCCAGGGCAACCTACCTCTGTCCCACTTGTGACTTCTGAACCTCTCATTGTGCCACCCCTTGCTATCCCCGAGGGGTCTCCTGCTGCACAGGCAGAGTATCTGCTAGCTCTCGCTCAGACGATCGAGAGCATGGCTTTTGCAATCCAATCCACCATAGACCCTAACTTTCCTGAGGCTCCTCAGCAGCCTGCTCCAGTGTTCCAGGCATCGACACCACCACCTCAGCCCTCACCCCAACTTTTCACTACACCCACATTAGGTGTGACACCACAGGCTCAGACACACCACATCCCTGCACAGCATTCAACTCCAGCATCTAGTGGTCCACCCCTCAGGTTGGCTTGAGTACATCATCCTTAGAACTTGCAGCCTAGTGCCATATCGCCGCAGCAACTGTTACTCCCACACTCAGCACCCACTGCCACACAATTTTCTGTTCATACTCCTTCTACACACCATCAGGTCCAGGCACCTTCACCTCCACAATCACACCCAGCACTCTTGCACGGATATGTTGGCCATCATGCCGCAGCACCAGGTGGCATGATGGTGGATCCAGAGGAGCACTTAGGTGTGACCCACACAGCATATGTGGCCATTCCCCCTGCTGCATCATCCTCATCGGCAGCAACTCTAGATACCCTCCACGCCAGGGTATCTAGAGAGCACTTCGACAAGTGCAGGGAGGCGATCGCCAACCCTACGGATTTCGGGACCTCTGTTATTTCCCAGAGACGACACTCCCATCGCAATTCCAAATACCGGATTTGGAGAAATATAACGGTAAGGGTTGCCCTATTTCACATCTTCGGGCATATTGCAGAGATCTCGCTCAGCTTCAGGCTGATGAGAGACTGCTAATCCGCCTCTTCCAAAAGAGTCTCACCGGTCCGGCCCTCAAGTGGTTCACGTCGCTTGACATGGGCTCGATCAAGACTTGGAACGACCTCTTGCAGGCGTTCATGGACCAGTATGCCTTTAATCTCGACTTGGTCCCAAAGAGGGAGGACCTTGTTGCCACAAAACAGAAGCCCAACGAGCCGTTCGGGAAGTATGTCGGTCACTAGCGCGCCCTTGCATCACTAGTGAAGGATAGGCCCTCTGACGAGGAGTCTTTCGAAATCATTATCTAAGGAGCGCAGCCTGATGTCGGGGCTCTGTTGAGCATTCAACCTATCACCACCTTCCCATCTTTGATTCAGGCAGGCGCACACATAGAAAGCTCCCTCCGCAGTGGTAACTTTCCTGCGCTCGCCGCTTTTGCCAAACAAGCCTCATCCTCGGATCACCAGGCGAGCAGTAGCACTCGCAACAGTGCTGGCACCAGTTACCCTAAGAGGCGGGATCCTCCCAAGCCTGTCATCGCATACGTAGGGTCACCTGCCACGCCCGTCAATGTGGTGAACCAACCAGGCCCGAGTCAGTTAGCCTATGCACCTACGTCTAGGGCACCGCACACACAACAGATCACTACCACTGCCCAGCCAGTGTATCCCGCGGCACCGATCCGGCAAGGACCCCACTCAGGGCAGAGAAGGCCTCTGCGTGTTGCCCGACAATATACACCACTTGTTGAGCTGCTGAGTGCCATCCTCCCTATGGTGGTGTCACTCCTGAAGCTCTCGGAGATCCGCCGCCCACCTAATCCTCTTCCGGGGTGGTATAACACGAGTCTATACTGCAATTTCCACCGTTGTATGGGTCATTCGACAGATAATTGCTTGGCTCTGTGGAACTCCATTCAGGACTTGATTGACTGCAAGGTCATCATCATTGACACTCAAGAGGCACACACTGCACCTGCACCACCACCTGCACAGGCACAAGCACCATCGACTCATACCAACATTGTCAACCAGCCCATGCCTGCGCATGACAACTCAGCAGGCGTTGGGACCTTAGGAGTCCATTTCATCTCCACCTTTGGGTCTACAACATTTGTAGTAGACCCCTCTGACCTGATTCACACTAGGGGTAAGCCCCCCTACTCATTTTATCATCTGAGTCATGCCAGTTCCGAATAAGCCGTCCACATGATACGATTGACCGCTAGGGCGAAGCGTTCCTCCGCACCGCCCATCGCGCACTCTGGGTCACCCATTTGCCTATTAGCTCGACCCATGCCTAGTCATCTTGTCCAGTCTACACTTCAGTCTCCTGTTCAATACCCGGTCCAGCCTTTAGTCCAGCCTCTTGAACAGCATTCTATCCAGCTCCCTGTCCAACCAGACCATCTTTCTGTCAGTTCTTTGTCAGCACCGCTCGAGCTGGCAGCACGTACCCCACTTGTCGTCCACCTAACGAGGGATACTCACCGTGTACCTTATGATTATGCCACAGAAATGTGTGCAGAAGTCACCAGGTCAGGGAGTATAGGCCACCAGCCCTAGCAGCCCAACCTGCCCATCCAGTGTCTTCCCATTCGCAGCCAACTACTCAACCTTCAAGGACGGTCCCAGTTTCAGTCCCTACTTCCTCGACCAGGTAGGAGCAGCCCTCTGCCGACATCACATCTCAACTGAAGAAGGTTAAGGCTGACATCTCTATTTGGGATCTCATCCATACTTCTGCAGAACATCGAGAGGCCTTCCTCAGGGTCTTTTAGGCTACTCACGTCTCCCCTACCATAGAACCGTCCGCTCTTGAGAATATGGTGGGCATGATTGCAGAGCCACATGTCATTTCCTTTTCCAGTGAGGAGTTGCCTCCCGCAGGAGTCAATCATAACAGGCCCCTATTCAATATGGTGCAATATCAGAGCTTCCGAATTCCCCTCACTTTGGTTGATAATGGCGTAGGCCTTAATGTCTACCCTTTGCGCACAGCAAATAAAATCAGATTCAAAGCCGAGGATATCATACCAACTACGAAGGGAATGATGGCCTTTGATAACACACATCACGACGCGCTAGGGATGCTAGTTATTCCTCTCACCATAGGGCCTGTAGTCTTCGACGTCGAATTTTACATTGCAGACTTGGAGCCCTCTTTCAATCTTTTGCTTGGGCGCCCTTGGTTGCACAAGCATCAGGTGATCCCCTCGACCCTCCACCGCATGGTTAAGTTCCATTGGGGTGACGATGTAGTCATCATCTTGGCGGAAGATCTTGACAAAGAAAAGGTCGAGTCGGTCTCTGCTATCTCCCTCCAGACCGTCCACTTCGATCCTAAACCGTCTGATGTCGTGTTCCGGGTCAACCGTTTCGAGCCCATCAATTACATTCCAGCTCTCGAGCGTGTCAGTTACCTGACCGTTCGTGGCAATCCCCTCCGGATGATCGAAAATGTATGTCGCAAATGGGGATACAAGAAAGGAACACCGCTTGGGCGACACGGCCAAGGAATCTCCGAACCCATCCAGGTGGAAGAGAGGCGAGAGTTCAAAGGCCTGGGATATGAGTGGCAATCGCACCACGACGGATATTCATACCCCTGAAGGTACAAAAAGATTTATATTTCGTCAGACCTCACCAACTTTGTTAGTGCAGGGATACTAGATCCCAATCAGAGCCAAGCCACCGTAAAAAGGAGCCGACTTTGGACGACGCAGTCAAAGTGTCAGCCATTGGTAAGCGCCCTGACGATATCAGCCATTCCCCAAGTAGCAAGCCCCACAGTGGTAGTCCTGCAAGCAAGGACATCGATAGACCCATCAGTGCAGTTGGTCAGTCCAGGACACTGCTCACAGCAGTCTCAGATTCAATTAGCAGAGGCCCGTAGTCTAGAGGAGGTAGTGGTAGAGTAGAGTACTGTTAGAGATTCTGAGTGCATCCTGGCAAAAGATGAGACAGTCAGTAGGGTAGTGTAGGCGAGTGAGTAAGTCAGCGACCTAGAGCTTCTGTTCTGAGAGCAGTTGTCAGTGTTGGTTGAGGATACAGTAAAGCATCAGAGGCTGAAGAAAGAAAAGTCAAGGGCCTCAGGATCTGAGCTAGTAGTCCTCCACCAGCAGTTGGACCACTCACCCATCTTGGTCCTATCTGATTCACAACCAAAGCCCACTAAACCATTAGAGTTAATCTCTTTGGAGCCGGGAGCCAGGTCTAGGTGGTATTTGCAGAAGAAGCCTCACCTTAAGCAGGGTGAGGGTAAAAAAAAAAAAGACCCTGAGTTAAGCTCAAGGGGAAGGCCAAGCAGCATCACTCCTATCAGTCAGCAGTAGGACAGCTACCAATCAGTTGCACCCTTTATACATACTATAGAAAATCCAAAAAAAATAAAAAAATCCAGAAAACCCAAAAAACTAAAAAATAGTATCAAAGGTCGAGGAAACGAAGCAGCCCGGCCAATCAGCAGAGTCCATTATCAAAGAACCAGAGGTCACACAGTGCAAATACAAGAACACCAAAGTCAGTGTGACCATCATGAAGAATCATCAGGGACAGAAATCAGAACACATCCTCTCCTTTGACATCACTGACCCAACCTTCAAGGAAGAAATCATATCAGAGCTCATCACCAATGAGGAGGAGGATGATGACATAGATGAAGACGGAGAGACACTCGAATTCCAGCCCTACAACAATGATCTGGATGGCCCAAACATGCATGTCGAGGAGGAAACTGAACGGGTGAACATCGGCACAACAGAAAATGTCAAGGAGGTACTCATCAGTGCTAAGCTATCTCCACAGGCCAGGGTAGATTTCATAACATTTCTGAAGGAAGACACAGATGTCTTTGCCTAGAGTTATGACGACATGGTCAGCCTAGACATCAAAGTGGTGGTACACAAACTACCCTTGAAGCCAAACGAGAGACCCGTCAAGCAGAAACTCAGAAGATGGCGGCCTAAATGGATTCTGAAACTCAAAGAAGAAATCATGAAGCAGCACAAGGTCAACTTCCTCAAGGTAGTGCTGTATCCAGAGTGGTTAGCTAATTTTGTCCCGGTGCCAAAAAAAGATGGGAAAGTCCACATGTGCATTGACTACAAAGACCTCAACAAGGCGAGCCCTAAAGACGATATCCCACTTCCTCACATAGATGTCTTGGTGGACAACACAGCTGGACATAAAATGCTATCATTCATGGATGGGTTCTTGGGGTACAACCAGATCAAAATGGCAGAGGAAGATATGGAGAAGACATCCTTTATCACTCCTTGGGGAGTTTTCTACTATCGTGTGATGCCATTTGGGCTCAAGAATGCAAGCGCAACTTATCAAAGAGCAATGACAGCACTTTTCCACGATCTCATGCATTAGGAAATAGAGGTCTATGTAGATGATATGATTGCCAAATCCAAAGAGCTTGAGGAGCACCTGGTCTACTTGAGAAAGCTGTTTGATCACCTCAGGAAGTACAAGCTCCGTCTTAACCCCAACAAATGCATATTCGGGGTGTCTTCTGGCAAACTTCTGGGATATATCGTCAGTCAAAGGGGAATCGAGGTCGACCCTAGTAAAGCAAGATCCATCATTGATATGCCTCCCCCTGCATCAGAAAGGGAAGTCAGGAGCTTATTAGGCTGATTACAGTATATCAGGCGGTTTATTGCACAACTTACTCCCATCTGTGAGCCTATCTTCAAGCTACTAAGAAAGAATGCACAGATCCAATGTGTAGACACCCCATTTTTGAGGTGGCTCAAAGATAAACTTTCCGGATGTTGCTTTGGATGTGGCAAACTCAATCCCATCAGCTAAACCAACCACAATCCTATAGCAGGCCGGTAGCCTAATTAGTAATTCAGGCACCTAAGGGAGAGCACCAAGTTAGAGCACCAATGTTGAGCACCTAGCTGGAGCACCAAGCAGGAGCACTAAAGTGGCGCACCTAGCTGGAGCACCAAGGTGGCGTACCTACCTAGCGCACCAAGCTAGCGCACAGCCACTTCTCAGGCTGCTGGCTGCTGACTTTCCACCTCTCATGTTTGTAACCCTCACCAACGAATATGCCATGGGAATCTACGCCAGGCTCTTCGTTTGCGAGGCTGTCTGCATTCCATGGGAGTTACCCTTGTAAAATCCTATATAAGGACTCCCATAGGCAGCCACTTGGAATACCCTTGCACTCTAGAGCATCTCCAGCCCCTCCAAAGCAACAAGGAAGTCTTATCTTGGGTTTTCTAAGAAGGAACACCTTGTACAAGGTAAGTTCCTCTCCTTTCTTTTACTTTTAATCTTAGTTCTTGCACTGGATAAACATGCCATGAACATCATAGGTATTCTGATTTTATGCTATTTACATGAGAGTTTTAGGATGAGATGATTGCTCCATGTATAAGATACTCTACATGTAAAATCTGAATAAAAAATTCTGCATTATAATATTTCTGCAAATGGCCTTTCTTCTCTGTTTCTTTACACAAGGAACCATGATTCATGCACATGTATGCTAGGAAATAAGCAGCAAATATATTCTTTATGTATTCATCATTTGCATATGGTTGTCAAGTTCACTCACTCATTTCCTATCCTTTAGAATCCCATGCAAGTATTTCAGCCCATAACCCATGATTTGTCATGATTTGAAACCAAATGATAAAAGGCTTTCATTTGATTGTGTCTCATCATGTTTCTGGTTCTTTTATCATCTGCATAACTGATCTGGGTTAAGAAAAAAAATCATTGATCTCTGAAATCTGGACCAGATTCTGAATCAGACTGTAGTCTGATTCAGGGGTTCTGGGGAGCACCATTCTGGCACACCAAAGTGGCACACCAGAGTCGCGCACCTTACCAGAGCACCACTCTGGCGCACCTCTCTAGTGCACCAGTCTGGTCAGAGAGCAAATCACCCTGTTTGCATCATAATCTGCATGGTTTCCCGGATACTTTTGACTCTGGTTTTTCTGGTGTTGATTCTCTGATATTACATGTCTTTGCATGCATGTTTTCAGCTTATGATGACACTGCTTTTAAGACCTTTTGCACCTTGCATATTCAGTCTATTGCTGAAATCTGGTAGGCTGATTGCCCCATGAACTCCAATATGGAGGTTCTTATGCATCAGCCCATGACCCAGATCTAGGTAGCATGGCTAAATCTTATTGTTCTCACTTAGCATAGGGAGGGTGTGATCTTTTGTGAGGCATACAACCCTTGAGCACAAGACCCATGTTTTGTTTTCATATTTAGATTTTAATAGATGTTGATGATGCATTTCTTGATGAGTTTACAAGATTACAAGGGTTTTACATGGCATTGCATTCTGGTTTGCATCATATTACATGGTATTGCACTGCATGGCATTCTGATTTTTCCATGGCACATTTTCCTGCACCAAGTAGAGCACATAGGTGGCGCACCACACTGGCACACCAGCCTGTTTCCAGTGGCACACAGCAACTTTTCGCATGGTTTTTAGCATGTTTTCCTGTATAGGGTTGCTTTTGGTTTTCTTTGTTTGTCTTCCTCGATATACCAGGAAGACCCTTTTCTGTTTTTAGCCCTTTCCATGCATGGTAGATCATGTTTTGCATATAGTAGAGCAAGAATGAAAATCACTCGAAGTTCTTAGATCTTTTTATGCAATATCCTTGCATCAATGCTTGACCCGCGATACGAGTGATCCTTCTGAGCATTAGGACACACCCCACATCCCATGCACTCCTATTTAGCATAAGACACCATTCACTTAGCATGGCATTGCATATCACCCTCGGGCATACAGAAAAGGCTAAAAAGCCGACATTCCATTTAAGTAAATGAGAAACCCATAAAAAGACCAATTTTCGGGCGCACGAGGGTGCCTAATACCTTCCTCGTGCGTAACAAGGATCCTTGCCCAATTTTCTGGTTTATGAAGACCTTTTCCATTGGCTTTATTCCATGATTTGAATGTTTTAAGCGGTTTTCCTCGTCTTTTGTTTTTAAATAGAGTAGGTGGCGACTCCTGCATTTTATCATTATTTTTGCCGTGACTTTGCCGATCCTCGCGCATTTGGCCTTTCGCGTCAATCCCGAGGCTGTCGTCGGCATGGTTACAGGAACTGGTGACTCCGCTAGGGATTACCAGATCCCAACTTTTGTCTTGGGTTCCTCGTTTACTTTGGCTTTTCTCCTTGCTTGCTTATTTCCTTGCTTTGCTTTGGTTGTCCCTTTATAAGTGGTGTCTTTCTTACATGCATGCCTTTTATATAATGGGTGTTTCCTTTATACATTTGCTATGTCACTACCGTTGCACATAACCTGCACATGATTCTATTTGTTAATTCATGGCTGATTTGCATGTTTATTTCCCTTCTTGTATATGCCATGTTTAGGAGATTAGAGACATGTTTGCTCTCCCCATTTGGTTAATGAAAATATAAAAACCAAAATCAATAAAACATAAGGCAAACTAGTGACAAATTGCAAATTTTCTCCCGCAGTTTAATAAACTTGCAAGTATAAGACTTAAAGCATACTTTGCATTCATCATATAAGACATGCATCTTCTCATCTCCTGAGTCTACCTATACAGTTTGCGAAGGACATTTCTCGGTGTCTCATCCTATGGCTTTGGCATGGCATGAAATATCGGGTGTGTCCCCCCTTGTCTGGGGTCGTGTCGGTGTTAATAGAGGGTACAACCTACTGCTTTGGTAGAGGACGAGGCCCCGAGCGCACCACCCATTCACTGCCTACGCTTTGGAAGGGATTTAGAATGGGGACTGTAGACACCCCGATTTTGTGGAGACTCATTGATAAGGCTCCAGTTGTTGCTTTGGATGTGACTGATCCTTGAACCAACCCAAACCCGTAGCAAGCCTGTAGCCCAATTAGAAACCGGACTAGTAGGGGAGAGCACCTACCTAGCACACTTAGCTAGCACACTTCCCTAGCACACCTACCTGGCACACTTCCCTAGCACACTTAGCTAGCACACCTACCTAGCACACCTAGCTAGCACACTTCCCTAGCACACCTAGCAAGTACACCTCCCTAGCACACATAAGTGGCGCATATAGCCGGCGCACATCCCTGGCGCACACCACTTCGCAGGCTGCGGGCTGCTGGCTTTCCACCTCCCATAGCTGTTACCTTTAGCAGCGAATATGCCATGGAATCTTCCAGGCTTTTC
>JAMKQA010048488.1:0-10447 GCA_024699735.1 Posidonia australis | reverse complement strand
GTTTATAGGGTCAAGACCCAAAACCACACCCAAATCTATTTGTTTGGGGTTCCACATGCCTCCATGTTGTTACACGGGGCAAACATCATTCACATAAATCCACCATACCATTACAACCACTTAACATTCATTAAAATTCACATTTTAACCTCCCAAAAACAAGGCAAAAACGGCATACCGAATTTTCAATTCGGTATTCCAAAATTTCCTGTTTCGGTATACCGAAAATTTTCGGTATGCAGAAATCCCCGGTTTCGGTCGACCGTGAAATTTCGGTCTACCGAAACCCTACGTTCTGGCTTAATCTGCTAGGATTTCAGCATACCGAATAAATTTGGTATACCGAATTCCTCGCAGACAGGGCACACCCTTGTTCCGCAACGACGGAAATCGCCCAAAGTGGGAGTCCCTATCGGATCCCCCAAACATGCATCATAAATTTCCATAAAATCATGGGATGTAGACCCTCAATTCTACTTCAAAACCCCTCAAACCATTCATGATTTCATCAATCACACAACTCATATGAAAATCACAGGGGAAAGGGCTCAAGAACTGCTGCTATAGCCTTCAACCACAAAATCACATTTTTTCCCTCAAACATGAATTCTAACCGCATGATCTCTACATTCTCATGCAATACATCACATTTCCATTCATTTCATGATTTTTCCATGATTTCTCATGCATTACCTTGATTTTCATGCAATTAAACTACTATTAACAAAATGCTAAACGGAAGGAGGGGAAAGGACTGCGTACCTGACTCAGGCCTCTAGCGACCCTTACCACACTCCGGCAAGCCTTGACAAACTCCAGTGAACCTCCTCTGCCAGTGGAACACCATGAGTAGCTCGCACCACCTCCTCCCAGCTTGCGCGCCTCTGCTCCCTTTCTTCTCTTCCTTTCCTTTCTCGCCGCGCTCTCCCTCTACCCACTCCTGCCTCCCACTCTTATTTCCGCCACCACTCGCTTGGCACCGGTCACCCATCCCGTCGGATGAGATGGGGAGGCATGGGCCTCCGTCACTGGTGGCACGGGTGGAAGAAGAGAAAGAAGAAGACGAAGAATGGGTGGAAGGGCGTGGCTCGTGAGAGAAAAAGAAGGAGAAAAAGGAAGAAAAGAAAAGAGGAAAGAATGGCACGCAAAACGAGGCAACTGTGCATCCTCAAATCGGACCCCACATGGATCCCAAATCACAGGCAGATGCACAGAAAGCCAACCACAATCTCACGCAACCAAGAAACAACAGATTATCCATTAATAAACCATTTATACAATATTGCAAATAATTATATGGTTTACAATATAAAGGGATAATCAGGCCCAGATGTCACATATATAATGCTTTTGGATTAGGATCCATGAGCAATGACATAAACGACGGGGAGGATGATGTACCCATTGAGGAACCCATGAGTGAAGATTTAAATAAGTTTTTCAAATTAATTAAGGATGCAGATAAACCATTACACACAGGACTTGGTTCACCGTCAAGGTTATTGTTTCTTGTTGAACTTTATCACATAAAATGCTTGTCTAGATGGAGTATTAAGTCATTTAGTGTGCTCCTTTTGTCTTTAAGGAAGGCAATCCCAGGAGGCAAGGAAAACTTACCTAAGTCCTTCTATGAAGCTAAGAAGATCATTATTGCAATGGGACTTGATTACAACAAGATTGATGCATGTCCTAAAGATTACATGTTATATTATAAGGACAATACAAATAAAAAAAATGTGATAAATGTCATACTTCTCGATGGCAACCACAGGAGGCAGATATAGTTGTGAAAGGTAAGTTCAATATAGAAAATTTCGAGAAGGTACCAACAAAGGTTTGTTGCTTTGAAATAGAACAACTACAGATTCACTTATTTCCTGTTTGATGAGATGACATTTGAATCACTAGCAAAGCTTGCATCAAACATTTGAAATGTCATTGACTAATAAATTGTCTTGTTTATAGTAATCTTTAATATTGGAACAATCTTTGTTTATTTGTAATTAACTAATAAATTGTTATGTTTATTGTAGAGAATATCCCAATTGAATAGCGTCAATCGAAAGAAAAAGAAAATGAATCATCACACTAGATCAAGTTTATTTGCTAAACTTCGTTAAGAAATGGTATATTATTTAATAACATTAGAAAAACATACTCATTTATTTATTGTAATATTATAACACCTGAAATCATAATTTTTCCTTTTTATTATATTTATAGCGGAGAGAGAAGGAACATAATCTCACAAGATTGGAAATGATAAGTCAAACATATGTTTCAAAGCCGTATCATCGTAATAATGAGATCATCATGAGTACATTTCATAACTATGGAATATATTTACACTATCATATGATTATTATTTGTCAGCTATATATTGTATTTGAGATCATTACACATGCAGCTACACTAGAATGTTTCAATGCTTGGGTTTAGTTATTCCTTTCTTTTACGTAGACAAAACTTGTGACATGTTGGTGTTATTCATTTGTCTTCCATTTCTAGTATATTCTAGTGTAAAACAACATGAATGGCAAATACTGCCTGTGTGATGTTGATGACATGTGAACCCTTGAGGTAACAATCCATCTGATAAATTTTGACTATCTTCTTCGAGAAACATGTAGTAGCATTTACCTCTACCCAAAGCAAGGCGGACAAGTCACCTTCGAGATGTACACTCCTTGCACACTCTGCTTCTCACAAAAGCAATTTAAATATGAATCCAAGCATTATCTCCAATCGAAGTTTAAACTCCCCAAGACCTTGAGCTCGTATGAGATAACAAGAATCATGCTATCAAAGTTTAAGATAAGACTCCTAGAGTCTGTTTGTTGAAAAAATCTCGTGGGCCTAGATTTTCTATAAAGTTGGGCAATTGAAATGGCATGGATTATTTGAATGGTGTTGGAAAGAAATAATCTTGTATGATAAAAGTGTGAGATTATTTCTCCTTGTTGGTAAAAATGATCAAAGTACCCAACACACCCCGATCGAGACTACCAATGGTAAAAATAATCTTCTTTCGTAGTTTTAATATCCGAACAAGAGACATTCTAGTATTTCCATCTGTAGACAGCAGAAAAGTCCATTAGAGTAGGATTTTTGACTCTTGTGTAATTTTGGGTGTCAGATTATTTAGAGGTCTGACATGTGCAAATAATCTCCGTCGGGTTTGGTAAATAATTTCGACCTAAAAATATTTTTTTATCGTGAAATACTATCATGAATTGACCACTACTTGAATTAAAATAATCTCCCTAGTGTTTAGTTATACAGTATCAAGTATCAGTAGACTATAACTGTCTTGAGTACATGATGATGAATGTATCATGAATTTATGTATTTATATTTGACATTACAAGTTATGTTTTTATATTTGAAAAATATGAAATTATATACTTTTCTAATTTATTATTCAATTCTTTGCAGAATAAAGTATGATATGGTCAGCAATTTAAAGTGAATTTTTTGTCACAATGTTTCATCAAATTAATACTTATTTTTATGATAAATTATTCTTTTTTGTTATTTACAGGTTGAAAGCAATACTTCATCTGCACCTCATTCATGAAGACCAATTTTTTTTTGTTTTTATGATTGATATCTGTTACAGTTTTTTTATACTTGAAATTATTATGATGGATATATATTTAACATGATGTTAGATGTATAACCTCAATTATGTACTTTTCATGGATATACTTGTGTATGTATATATGTTGTTATACAATTATTGTATATATGAATTTATTTCAACTTGTGTTACAATTTTTTTTTCACATGGTATTTAATTAATTATGGTGTTGCAAGTTGACTTATAATTTAAATAAGTTTTCAAAAAAATTAAGAATTATTTGTTGTAAAAATAATAATAAAATACCAACGAAATTTCCATCAATATCTAAAATAATATCCAACGGAATAACCATCGCTAAAAATATAAAGTATCGACAATTTTTTCATCAGAAAAGTTATAATTTACCGACGGAAATTCCATCGGCAAAAGTTTAGCTTACCGATGGAATTTCCATCTTTATATTTTAAAATAAATTCCAATAAGTACCGATGGAAAAAAATTTTATCGACAAAAATTTCAAAAAATCTGTCACTAAATAAGAACACCGACGTCTATTATGACTACGAAACTTTACTGACAGAATATCCGCCGCTATTTAAATTTACCGACGGAATAACAATTTTGTTATAGTGGACCCAGAGCAAGAAAGATGGTGTAGAGTTATATATTCTTGAAAATTAAGATAAAGTCAAATCCTTTGTTGAGTATTTCTTGATATGTCTATTCAAAAGGATGATGATATTTTGGAGTTATCCAGAATACATTTCATGAGGGGTTTAAAAGTCATGTAAACTAACTTGATCCTAGTCCTAAACAAAAGTTCTTGAAGGACTTTGCTTATGGTCCTATTTTTCAAATAAAATTGTATAGAGCTTGCTTTATAAATGGGTATCTATTTCACACATAAGAATACGATGGGAGATTGACTATTCAAAATTCAGGGGTTATGGTTAATGGAGCATGTTATGGAGAAGACCATGTTGACTATTATGATATCTTAAAAGAGACCCTCGAGTTGGAATACTCTAGTGCAAATAAAGTGATATTGTTCCTTAGTGATTGGTATGATCTTAAAGAGGGAGTCACACATGACATCAGGCATGATATTGTAAATTTTATACCAACTAAATACTTGAGATGATTCGAGCTATTTGTGTTAGCTTCACAAGTAGATCAAGCCTATTACGTACCTTAAGTTTCAAGAAATAGGAAGAGAGATGAATCTTTCAGTATAATGAAGATTAAAGCGCGTGCCTACATTGTTATACCAGGGATGTTACTGTGACCATGCCAACCTGGGGGTCCGACGAGGAGTCACGCCAGAGGGAGGAGATCACAACCATGCCAAGATGGCGAAGGCGCAAGATAGGATAAAACAAAAGGAAAAGGAGTTGCCACCTAGTCTTTTAAGGGAAAGACGAGAAAAACCACAAAAGATCGAATGCATGATATGCAAATGCGAAGGCTAGGTGCTGCTAACTAGAAGACGGGTAAGGATTCCTATTACGCAAAAGGAAGGTGTTAGGCACCTTCGTACGCCCAAGAAACTCGGTCTTTCTAGTCTAAATCGTTTGCTAAAGGCTGCATGAAAGTTTGCTAAGCCTAGCTCATGCTCCAAACATGCCAATTTGTATGCCATGACAAGACTGGATGGATGTGCATGATGGTATACGAAAACTGCGAAGAAATCCACATGAGATGACGAAATCGCAAAATATGACACAACAGAGAAAATCACATGAAATGACGCATTTTTCGTAAAGAATGGTTCAGAAAATCATAAAAGCCTCAAGAAAATAAAAAATGTAAACAACTATGGTCAGCAGAATCATAAAAAAAATGTTCTGGAAATCAAGATGAGAAAATTGCAAAAAAACCCACATAAAACAGACAAATGATGCCATGCAAAGAAAATCACATAACATGACAGTGTTTCTGGATAGAATGTTCGGGAAAACCATACTGATGTCAAAAAAATGAGATGTGGAGTCAACCTAGGCTCCCGGAATCGTGAAAGGGTCATGATTATCGAAAAGGAGAAGACAAACCGCAAATGAACCAATGTGGGCCTTTCAGTCAGTTCATGTACGCCTTCGGGTGATGAAATCCAAATCAAATCAAAAATCTGAAGTGCAAGATTAAATAAAATCGAATCTAATGTAAGGAGAGAGACTTCG
Organism: Posidonia australis; assembly: GCA_024699735.1. Lineage (NCBI taxonomy): Eukaryota > Viridiplantae > Streptophyta > Magnoliopsida > Alismatales > Posidoniaceae > Posidonia > Posidonia australis. The sequence goes on along the minus strand of JAMKQA010048488.1, from coordinate 4,687 downwards.
AAAACAATGCGGAGAAAAATCCGAAAAAGGAAACACAAGAGACGCAAACTCACTTAAAAGGAGGGATTGATGCGTAAATGTGATGAAAACTATATGAAATGGATGAATAAATGCCCAAATGTATAAGAAATGCTAAGGGATGACTTGGACAAGAATTATGTAGGGTTGAGTGCAAAACTAAAGTGCATGCACACGGATTAGAGACACAGGGGTAATTTGGTCATTTTCATGGCCAGATGTGATAAATGCAAGTATGGAGATGATGCTTGGTCTAAGTTATGTCAAAATGTGTGTCAAGTATCCAGAAGATACTATTTGTGAGAAAAATGTGAAAAGGATAAGATCTTAAAAATCATGAAACGTTGTAAATACAATAAAGGACAAACACGAGGACTGAAATGCAAAATTCACAAAAGGATGACAATTTGAATCAAAAAAATGTATTCATGACTTCTATTCTACATGAAGATGATGGATCAAATGTGCATGTGGCACGGAGATGTGTGAAAATTGCACTTGAGTAAGTTCCTAAAAACTCAAGGTCTAAGTGCAAAATTCACACATAAGTGCGAATGTGATTAAAATGTGAGACTAAGGGTCAATTCATGGTGAAAACATAATTTTTAAATGGAAACCATGATTTAATGCAAAATGTGAGATGCAATGAGTGAAAAATATCAGAAACATGCAAGAAAACATTTAAAACCCCAAATGATGGATTTAAAACTAATCTAAGGGCCTGGATGTAAATTTTCTGGGCTCAAAAATTGTTTATTAAATAGTGAAGGACTTATGTACAAAATTCTAAGGGTCTGAATGTGATGAAAATGTGATTTTATGTTGATCAGTGTAATTAGGGGGTTTATTAGGGTTCAGGATGCAAAATTCACAGAGAAAACTCATTTCTTAAAGTTTTGGGAACTTAATGCAAAAGATCAGGACTTAAATGTAAGGAAAGATTCAATTTTAATGATGGTTGGTGTGATTTTTAAATCATTTAGGGCTCAGAATGCAAATTTCATAGGAAAACTTATTTAAAAAAATTCCAATGACCAAATGCAAATGTTCAGGACTTAATTATAAAGAAAATATGGATGTAGGGGTTTAAATGTGATAAAACATGCATGAATGCATTAAGAATGAAAAATCTAAATATGTAGGGAATCATGTGCAAATTTCACAAAGAAAATAAAAAACAGAAAATATTTTAAAACTACAGGGGCTAACATATAAAAAAGTACTTAAATGTAATAAAAAGGACTTAACTGTAATAAACTAAGGACTCAATAATAATAATCTAGAACTATGGGGCCTAGACCTAAAAAGCTTCCTTTTTAAGATCACCGGAGGCTCACCGATGCTCCTCCTCCGGTAAGCACTCCAACGATAGTTCTGCAGTAGCCCAGCGGCGGTGGGTGGCGAGCAGTGGTTGGGGAAGCTTCGGAGGGCCATGGTGATGGTCTTTGGGAGGCTGGGCAAGGCTGGGGAGGCCTGGGATGCTCCCCTCACCTCGCGCTCCGGTGAGGCATTCTGACGGCGTCGGGGAAGGTGACGGCGAGATGGTCGGAGGCGTGCAGGCGCTGGGACGATGTGGGGACACCCAGAGGACTTTCGGAGCGGCATGAGGAAGCTTCCAGAGGCATCGTCGAGGGCTGGGGTGGCCCGAGCCGCTCCCCCCATCCCCTACGTCGGCGGTGGTGGCAGCGATGGATCATCAGGGGCTGTGGCACTCCAAGTGACAGCGAGGCGGTGCGGAGGGCTTCGTGGAGATACGACGAAGGTCCCTAAAGCGACGGCGCGAAGCGAGGAGGCCCGATGAACTCCAACGCCCCTCAACGGCGATCGACAGCAGTAGCGGGGTTGCGTTGACGGCGAAGGTCTTTTGGGTCCATAGGAGGCTAAGGAAACTCCTCCGGAGCAGGGGCACTCCTGGTGGAAGAGGAGGGAGAAGGAGGAGTAGCCCTACTCCTCGATCTAGAGGCCAAAGGCCTCATCGGTGGTGGTGAACCCACCACCGAAGACTGGATCGACGGCTCACAGGAGGCGTTGCTCCGCCATGGCGCGATCCTAGGGGCCTAAATGGATTCAACGGGCCTACTGAATTGAAAATAGAAGAGGAAGGAGGTTACCTGATGTGTGAGGTGTCTCCTCCGTTGTGATGGGTCAACGGCGGCGTGCTCTGGCGACGCTCTGGCTGAGGGCTCCGGGATTCAAAAAGGGGTTGCAGTGGCCTGGAAAACGCGGTTGGATGTTCTAGTGATTTGGGTGTCCAGAGGGGAAGGGTTTTGCGCGCTGGAGGGAGGCTTGACGATGCTTTCGTCTGTCGACAGTGAGGAGGTTTTAAACTCTGGCAAGACCCTCCTCCACCATGGATCCTCCTCCTCAAGGGACCAACGCCGTTGGATGAGGCGCGTGACGGAGGAGGCAACTCTGGCGATCACAGGAGGCTGAGGATGCCCTCCGGATTTCGCGAGATTGATCGTCGGAGATCTCGCCGGAGATCGCGGGGGTTGCGGGAGGGGAGAGTCGCTGGAATTATTTTTGGATGTATAAGGTTTTTTTTTTGGTTTAAGGATGTATTGGGCTGCAAATAGACTTAGGGTTTGGGTTTTTTTTGTTTTCCTTTTTTTATTTTGCTTTAAGGTTTTGTTTTTAAGATTTTTAAATCGATTTTTGGTTTTTGATTTTAAGTTTTAAAATAGGGTTTTATGATTTCAATTTAGGCTTTTTATTTATGTTTTATGATTTTAATTAAATTTGTGGTTATGGTTTAATTAATTGGTTTTAAATTAGGGTTTTAATTATTTTAGGTTTTTTATTTTATTTTAATTTTGGGATTTTCATGGATTTTAGGGTTTTTGATTTAAAGTTTTTAATTAGGGCTTTGTGATTTTAATTTGATTTTTAATTTTAGGATTTAGGGTTTAATTAAATTGTTTTGAATTAGGGTTTTAATTATTTAGGTTTTTGTTTTATTTTTTTTTTGGGTTTTTCATGGATTTTAGGGTTTTTGATTTTAAGTTTTAAATTAGGGTTCTGTGATTTAAATTTGATTTTTAATTTTGGGGATTTAGGGTTTAATTTAATTTCTGATTTTATAATTTAGGGTTTAATTAGTTGGTTTTAAATTAGGGTTTTAATCATTTTAGCGTTTTTTAGGGTTTTAACTAGTTTAATTTTAGGGTTTTGGATTTTAATTAGGATTTTGAGTTTAATTAGGGTTTTCACTTGATTAAATGGATTTTAGTTAATTTTGACTTTTAATTAGGGTTTTTGGATTTTAATTAGGGTTTTAATTATTTTAGGTTTTTTTTTTATTTGTTTTAATTTTAGGGTTTTGCTTTTTAATTAGGATTTTGGGGTTTTAATTTAGGGTTTTTAGATTAGGGTTTATGGTTTAATTAGGGTTTTGAATTTGAATTAATTAGGATTTTTAATGGATTTTGACTTTAATTAGGGTTTTCACTTAATTACTTGGATTTTAAATGGATTTAAGTGGATTTTATTTGACTTTGACTTGAACTAGGTTTTTGTTTGATTAATTGAATTTTAAGTGGATTTTATTTGATTTTGACTTGAATTTGGGTTTTTGTTTCATTAATTGGATTTGAAGTATTTTAAATGTGTTTTGTTTAGTTTTAATTTTAATTAAGTCAGAGTGGACTAATGAGGGCCTGTTGGGCTTGTGTTTTGGTGGTTGCATCCAGAGCATCATCTAGAGGAGCCTGCTGCCATGTAACTTCAAAATTGGGGTGTCTACAGTTACGAATAACGAGTTTGAAGACTTCTATCAACCTGACTACGAGCCTCCACAACTGATAATTATAAACCCTGCTCTAAATCAAGTCTCAATAATACCACCAAATTCAGTTTTGTGGCAAGTTAAGGATGCAGAAAGAACGTTTGTAGAAGATAACGGTGAAGATGATGAAGAAAATGAAGAAGAAGAGAGTATTGACTAAGGAGATTTTATTGTGATTTTGGAATATATCTTTTTTAATTTTCTTTGTAAACTTTATTTGCACTTACATTCTATAGAAATATACTGATAGTGAAACATTGATCTATTATTTAAATTTTTTTTGTTTCTGAATTTTGACATATATCAACAAATTAAGATGATATTTATTTTATTTTCAAAAATCCTTTTCAAAATCCCTTTCAAAATCATTTAAATATCTTTTCAAAAATGTCATAAAACATCATGCCCAAGGTCGCACGAAAACGAGAAACCAGGAGTCAGCTTAAAAACCAAACCTTGATAGCTCTCTTGTCAAATCGAAACAACCACACTGAACCAAAGCACTAGTATCGAAGTCCTGTTAAACTTCTGTAACCATGCCGACGGGGGTGGCCACAAATGGGTGATATGTGTGCCAAAAGCGGCAAAGCCACGGAAAAAGAAAAGGGGAAAAGAAAAATGCAAAAATGCAGGAGTCGCCACCTAGTCTATTATGGAAGACGAGGAAAACCATAAAGACATGAATAAAATCATGCAAACAAATAAAAAGGGGCTGCGCAAACCAGAAATGCGGGTAATGATCCCTGTTACGTGCGAGGAAGGTGTTAGGCACCCTCGCACGCCCGATGAATCGGTCTTCTAATGATTTCTCTTTTGCAAATGAAATGTCGGCTTTTCAGCCTCTCGCTGTACGCCCGAGGGCGATATGCCATGCCATGCAAATGC
>JAMKQA010048476.1:0-10500 GCA_024699735.1 Posidonia australis | reverse complement strand
CGGAAATCCAAAGGGGCAAAGGACAATGACCGCCTGGTCAAAGTCAAGCTGGATTCCGCGCCCGCGGAAATCCAAAGGGGCAAAGGACAATGACCGCCCGGTCAAAGTCAAGCTGGATTCCACGCCCGTGGAAATCCAAAGGGGCAAAGGACAATGACCGCCCGATCAAAGTCAAGCTGCATTCCGCGCCCGCGGAAATCTAAAGGGGCAAAGGACAATGACCGCCCGGTCAAAGTCAAGCAAGCTGGACTCCGCGCCCACAGAAAACCAAAGGGGCAAAGGACAACGATCGCCCGGTCAAAGTCAAGCAAGCCGGACTCCGCGCCCGCGGAAATTCAAAGGGGCAACGGACAATGACCGCCCGGTCAAAGTCAAGCTGGATTCCGCACCCGTGGAAATCCAAAGGGGCAAAGGACAATGACTGTCCGGTCAAAGTCAAGCTGGATTCCACGCCCACGGACATACAAAGGGGCAAAGGACAATGACCGCCCGGTCAAAGTCAAGCAAACTGGACTCCGCACCCGCGGAAATCCAAAGGGGCAAACGACAATGACCGCCCGGTCAAAGTCAAGCTGGATTCCGCGCCCGCGGAAATCCAAAGCGGCAAAGGACAATGACCGCCCGGTCAAAGTCAAGCTGGATTCCGCGCCCTCGGAAATCCAAAGGGGCAGAAGGATCTTATCCGCTCAGGATGAGATCCCGGAAAGCAAAGTGATAACTCCAGGATTATTCCCGTGGAAGGGACTGCAATGAGCTGATTGTCGAGGTTGTGGTGCGGAGATTGACACTCTTGTCGAGATGCATGCTCGGATCTCTTGTTTGCTATGATTCTTTTAACTGCTTGCAAAAGGTGAGGACTTATGTGCAAATATCCACAACTTTTGGGCTTTACTGCAAATTACCCAACTAAACTACTTTCTAGTTGCTGTACTGCGACTATGCACGGACATTTGAGATTTTGCTGTTTGTTGACAAATGTTTGCCTTGAAACAAACTTTTTGCGTCCCTCCGGGATTGATTTGCAATTTTACAAAATGAAGGGGGTTTTCTGCAAATTACCCACATGGTGCATTTGTGAGCTACATGCTGTGACTGTGCGCTGACATTTGAGCTTATGCTGTCTGTTGACAAATGTTTGCCCTAAAGTAAACTTTCTGCGTCCCTCCGGGACTGATTTGCAATTTTCAAAGATGTAGGGGGTTTTCTGCAAATTACCCCACATGGTGCATTACATGCTGTGGCTGTGTGCTGACATTTGAGCTTCTGCTGTGGAATGACAAGGGCTGGAACACAATTGTCACGGTCTTTTTACTCTTTGCCCTTTGGCTTATTTCTTGTGCGGGCCCCATTGGCCAACTACCATAACTGCCAAGAAATATTTCATTTCTCTTTGCTGCTTGAAACTGCAAGGGGCTATTGCTTGGTTATGCATGCTTCTGTTGATTGGGTTTCATATCTCCAACCTGCATAAAGTTTTTTATTTACATTCTTCTTTCCCCGAACCGCCTCTTCCTCTTCTTCATCTTCTTCTTTCTTCACGCGAACGGCTGCGTCCTCCTCTTCTTCTTCCTCTGTAAACCCAACGAAACTCGCCTCCTTCCTCTCACTCGCAGCGGCGGCGTGCGTGGGGTGCGCGGACGGGGTGCTCCTGGCTGGTGCGCGCGTGAGGCGCGTCGGCGTGGTGCGGAGCGGTTGCGGCGGCATCACAGTCGGCGGCGGCATGGACCAAACCCTCCAGGACTGGCTGGAGCGCGGCTCGCTGGCGAGGGTAAGCTCCGATTCTTCCTCCCCCTCTTTTTTTGTGTATACCCTGCTCTTCGTTGCGGATGGTCGACGGTTGGGGTTCCCTGATGGAAGGAGGGGCAGGGCCTCTTTCCCGCGACTGGCGGCGGTAGAATGGTAGGCTCGGGCTGTGGTTGCGGGTACTGGAGTGCAGCGGCTAGGGCTTCCGCGTGGTGGCTGACTCTCAGGCTGCGGGCGCGATGGTTGGCCGCGACAGTCACGGGTTCCGGCGGACTGCTCCGCACGGTGGCTGCTAGATTGGGGAGTGCGGGCACGCTAAGGGATGTGCGGGCTGCTAGTGACGCTCCGGGCTACCGGCAGGCTGCTCCGACGGTGGCTGTTGGATTTGCACATACTGCCATTGCTTGCATTTAATTTCTGATTTTCCTGTCAATTGCTTTGCATTGAACTGCTTGACATTTTTGCACTGATTCATAACCGTATGCTTGCATTCTGCCATTACATGTCACAGTTTTTTTTTCAAAATATCCTGCGGTCCGTTATTATGCCACATTTAATTTAGACGCTTTGCATCTTATCGTGCTTGTTGCTGTTGTTAGACTTTTTGTCTGCAGGATGATTCAGTTCCCGAAGCGGGAACCCCACGGTCTTCGGGGGACATGCCTTCTAGTTCTCGTTCCAAATGAGGGGGCAGTTCTTCTAGCTCGCGGGCCTCTGGTAGCTCGACACCCGCTATCCCTGTTGAGGTAAGCTTGAACTGAATAAGAAGACGAATATTCAACTCCGGCATTTGCTAACACTTGCATTTCCAAGAGTCTGGAAACTTCGAGGGGCGGCTGTTGAGCGACCGTCACATCTGCGAGAGCCCCGAGTTTGAGGTAATTTTTCTGCTTTGTGCTCATCATAAATTGCTTTCTGCTTCCTGCTTTTGTGCTTTGCTTCTGACCCGACCCTAAATATGTGCTTGACATTTCAGGAGGGGGATGCAAACCGGATCATGCGGTGCCACTGGGGTCCGATGCTCGAGCATTTCCACCGTCTGCCGGAGTTTCTGCAGGACTTTCTCCATCACCAGTCTCCGTTTGGCAGTTTGCTGCGTCTTCCGATCATCCACGGCCATTACAACTTCTTCTGGGCCATGGTGGAAAGGTGGAGGTTCGAGACGCACTCCTTCCACTTTTCCTTTGGCGAGCTGACTGTTCTGCCTGATCAGTGGGCTCTGCTGACGGGCCTACCTTTTGGCGACGAGCCTATTATTGGTGAGACCACCCACGGCTTCCACCTCGCGCCTGCACATCTTGGTCGTGTCCCTCCTAAGTCGCCTAGGGGGAAGCATATGATCACAGTGGGGTGGTTAAGGGAATGGGACAAGTTCTAGCCCAACCCCGAGCCTGGCAGTGAGGAAGAAGATTTTGTATTGAGGCACTTTCTGCTGGAGCTGCTGGCCTTGATCTTCTGCAATTCGTCGGCCTACTGTATCCATGCTGACTGGATTGCATATTTGACCAACCTGGAGCACCTAGATCACTATGACTAGGTTGGTGCTAGCTATACCTGGCTGGTCTGTGGGCTTGACAATGTGGTGAAGCTCGGGCGCCGCTCTTATGTGGGGTTGTACCCTCTGCTGACTGTAAGTATTTGCTTTTGTTACTTTGCAGAAATGAACTTTCTTTCTATGCTTTATATTTGATAACTGCCCTGCTTGCATTTACAGTACTGGATCATGGAGCACATCACCAGGGGGCATTGCTTTGGCCGCCTGCGGGACGAGCTTCTACCCCTTCCCCGCCAGTGGGTTGAGCCTGACCACCGGGCTGCTGCTGGGGTGTTTAGCTACGAGTCCTACCGGTATCTGCTGGACCTGGTAGAACTCGAGAATGTAAGTCTCCTCCTGCCTTTTAACTTTGCATGCCTGTTGTACTTTGCTTGTTTACAATTTCTGTTTCTGTAACAGGTTCACCTACGCCCATTTGCTCGATATGTTGGCTTCGACTGGGCTCCCCTGAACTCTGGTCGCGTTCTGAGGGATAAACAGGTGAGATTCTATTGCATGAAAAAGTCAGCCCTCTATCTCCCAAGGAGTGTGCGATATCAGTTCTCTGACGTATTCTGAATTCCTGCCCCTCCTCCTGCTGACATGGACCTCCCGGCCACGACTCGCTCGGCTACTAGGTGTCGGCATGCAGTTGCCGTGGCTTCTCAGGACAGGCACGTCCTTCGAGAAGTCAACTATACAGACTACCTTGCTTGGTACCGACGTGCAGGGAAGCCGTACCTGTTCGAGGAGGTTGTGCGGGATAGCCAGCGCGGGATGTGGTATGCGTCCAGCTGGGCTCAGGTACAGAATTTCCATTTCTGCTTTCCATTGCTTTGCTTTTGCATGAACTATGATAATCTGATATTTGCTTTAATGCACAGGGCTTCGAGGAGCAATTTGGAGCCTTCTATGCTGACATCCGCCGAAAGCGGGTAAGATTTTCGCTTTGCAAACTGCCTTACTGACTGTATCTGACACCTCTGTTATTTTGCAGGAATTGCGCTGGCGCAACATTGTCCGGGTATGCTTCCCTATCCTGGTACTGTTGCTATTTTCTTTAAAAATCTCATTTCTAACATAAGTTTGCTTTTGCAGCAAGATTTCCCTACCGAGAGGGCGAATGTAGACACCAGCGGGGACTTCACCAGGGAAGCGTCCGAGGAGGACTGTTCCGACACTGAGGTCACCCAAGCGGTTCTCAACTCTGCTCCTCGTTCTCAGGCTGCTGCTGTTGCTCAGTGGTCGCGCCAACTCACTCGAGCAGGCAACAGGACCTTGGTCGAGTACTTCCAAAAGGCGGCGGCTGATGAGGAAGACTCAGAGGAGGAATGATCTTTTTTCGTAATTTGCTGAAAATCTTGTAAAAAAATACTGTGTATCATTTTTGAAAATGTATAAGACATCCCGGATTTTGCAATGTGCCCTTCGGGGTTTTGTAAGTGCAGGTTGTATGCAAACAGGTGCTCTATGCTGGATTAAGCAAAAATGGCGCCGATTTGGCGAGGTAGATAATCTGAACTGATGCTGCTATATTTCTGTCTTTATGGGCGCCACTTATGTGCGTCGCCTTGGTGCGCCGCCTAGGTGCGGTAGCTTCCTGCGCCATATAGGTGCGTCCCTAGAAACGGCGAGTTTTGTTTCCTTTCCTGATACAAAACCCTGTTGCTTCCCTATATAAATCTCGTTTTTTACGAGAAAAGCCACCGCCTCTCGTGAAGAAAACCGCAGCAGACTCCAGATTTTGCTACTGCAACTCCATTTTTTTCGAACACGGACGCATAATGGTATGATTTACTGTTATTTTTCATGCTGTTTTGCATCATGCAGATATTGCTCATGTAGATTTTGTTATTTTCCTCATGGCAGAGGTCTTTGCAGGATCTCTATAGCTATATTCTGCTGGAATTAATCAAGCTTTCTATCATCTTTGCTAGCTCTTTGCAAGTTATGAATTTTCTATGCTATTCTGCAAACTTTTTCCTCCTTTGATTCAGCAGATTTTCTGTATTTGTGCTTCCAGTGTTGCTACAGATTTTCTTTGCAATTCTTTGATGTATTGTACCAGGATGACAGATTTCTGCTTCTGTTTTGCATGGCAGATTTACCTCAGACTTTTCTGCATTGTATTTGCTTTACACTGTCTTTTGCATTTCTATGCTACTCGGTCTCTTATGAACAGGGCTTTCATATGCCTTTACACCTGATCTTGCATGCAATATACCGCTGAATTTTCTGCATTTCTTACTGCTATGGCTGATGCTCGCAGGGTTATCCAACCATGGAGACCCCGAAGTTCTGTTCGGATGCTCTGCGCGGCTGGATTGACGCATTGACGCGTACTGATCGAGAACAACTGAAGACCTGGGGCATATCATCCTCCCTCCTCAGTATTGCCAAAGTAGAGGTCAATTGGCATTTGCTATGTGCCATGGCCCGTTTCTGGAGGCCAACTTCGCACGTGTTCCGCTTCAGGCAGGTGGAAATGACTATCACCTTGGAGGAGGTCAGGCGTATCTGCGGCTTATCGCCATTCTTGTCTCCCTATGTGTTTTACTGCCACGACAGCTATGTCCATGTCGTGAGCCGCCTCACGGGCGTCGCCAAGGAAGAATGTGAGAAAAGCATCATCTGCCGGGATGGTTCTACCCCCATGATACGTCTAGATTACTTCGACAGCATCATTAGTGCCCGTTCCTCGCACCCTTTGTGGCTTTTCTGCTTCGTGCTGCACGTCTTCGGGGAACTAATTTTCAGCCACGGCCGGACAACTGTGGCCATTGAGGTGGTCGAGATAGCCTGGGCTGTAACGGCTCACGAAATAGATCTGGCTCCGATTCTGCTTGCTGAGACTTTTGTAGGCTTGGACCGAGCATCGAGGCGTTCTCGCCACTTCTATGGATGTGGTGCCTTGGTGCAGGTAAGCAGATCATCTGATCATCAATAATATTCTGCTGCGCTTTAATTAACCATAACTCCTTTTTGCCAGGTCTGGTTTGCTGCTCACATGGGGGTGAAGATTCTGCGTCCCTGGCCTTGCGTCTTTGAGGCCTACAGCCGCACCCATCATTTGAGATCGCTTCCGGGGGTGCCTGAACTATGTGAAAAGTTGCGGAATCTCGAGACGGATTCTGTGACGTGGCGCATCATATCTTCTACGTCACTGAACTTCACTGCCTTTTTCAACACCACGAACATGCGACTCGTGGTCCTCCCTGGATTTTCTGGAGGTGTGGAGTACCATCCCGTCCAGGTTCTTTGCCAGTTTGGCTTCTGCCAGGATTCCATAGAGCAAAGCCCCTGTCCGGATAGGCTGAAAGAGCCTATAACGGGCTCTAATGCATTCACTGCTAGGTTGGCCTGACTGATGAGCGATGGCACCAGGTCTTCTCTTTTTGCTTTCGTCAAAGGTTCGGGCTGCACAGCCAGGTATGAGACGGAGATCAGGGAGACGTGGACCTCGAGCAAGGATTTGCCTGGTGGCAGCGATAGCAAGGAGGCTAGCATCTCAAAGAGGCCTCGTATTGATTAGATGCTTGTACCCCTGATAGGACATAATAACATTGATGTTGCTTTGCATTGTTTACTGATTCTTGCAAATTCATCCGCTACCAGGATCAATATGTCTCTGATTTCAAATTCCTCCATTTAAAAGAAGTGACCATCATGCCCCCTGGCTGAATGCCTGCTTGCTTAGACCATGACCCATAAGGCAGCTGACATGCCCTTGGCCATAATACGAGCAAAATGCCTTGCAAAGTGAATGCAATCCATGCTAAATGCTTATACGACTCATAAGGCAGCCAACATGCCCCTGGTCGAAATGTGAAAAATGCCTTGCAATTATGCTTAAAAATGCGCTCTAGCTAAATGCTAACACAACTCATAAGGCAGCTGACATGTCCCTAGTCGAGATGCGAATAAGATGCTTTACAAAACAAATAATGCCGTGCAAATGCAAAGAAATGGCTAATTGATACATTGGTGCCCTCAGCGCCAAGGAAGCCTGTTTTGCCTGCGATAGGAGGTGACACTGTCCTCGACTCATGTGACACTAACCTAAGCACTTAGGTTATTGGTGGCTCTCCCTCAGATTTATGGGCCTCATGCCAAATGCTCAGGGTCCTATACCTACTTTTTTGAGGAATCATTTTTATTTTCTCCCTCATAGGCATGCTAACAGACCCTACTCCTGCTTCAAGGTAATAAACACTTATGCTGAGGAGGGTGGCTGCTACTTCTGTTGTGCTAAAGGGGTGGCTAGCCCCTTTGATCATGTAGGCATAGTAAGTGCGTGCTTCTACTCCTCTCCAAGCTAAAAGGTAGGAGTAAGGTTGTTTACATGCCTCTCTCGATGGAGCTCAGCTTCTATCTACTACTTCTGTCTCCTTATTATTATTTTTTTCACTCCTAGGTCTTGTGTATTTTTTTTACTCTCTTTCTAGACCTAACATTTTATCTCCCTCACGAGATACAGGTCCCATGGGAATTTGTGCACTTAGCCCACTCATCTGAAATCTCTCCCTCACATCCTAAGCTCTTAGGGTAGTGGCGCATGAGGAGGACTTGACACCTCTTGTAGGCAGGCTCCCAATTTCCTCATTGGGCAATGATACTGCTATGCAAAAAGAAAAAGAATGCAAAAATTATTTATGCTGTGCAATGATGCATGACTCACGGTGCAAGGCATTGGGATCAGCTGAGAGTCATCGATAGTATTTCTTTAAATAGGAGGCGTTGACGGGCTTTGATTGCTCCGTACGGTCCATGCCCTCTAGAATGATTGCTCCCCCTGACAGGGCTTCTTTGACCACAAAAGGTTCGCGCCAGTTGGGCCTAAATTTTCCCCGTGCATCTGGCAAGTGTATGGCACGCCGGACCAAGTCTCTTGGCTCGAAGTGTCTCGGACGGACTTTCTTTTGATATGCCCGGGCCACTCTCTTCTGATAGCATTGGGCATGATGCAGGGCATGCAACCTATGCTCATCAATTAGGTCCAGCTGAATATTGCGGTACTGTACCCACTCAACCTCCTCTAGTTTCGCCTCCTTCAAGATCCTTAACGAAGGAATTTCAACTTCAAAAGGGAGGACTGCTTCCATGCCATACACCAAAGAATAAGGTGTTGCCCCTGTGGAGGTCCGGATGGAGGTTCTATAGGCCCATAATGCATAAGGCAGCTGCTCGTGCCAATCTTTGTGAGTCTCGGCCATCTTTTTCAAGATTTTGACTAGATTCTTGTTAGCCGACTCCACTACTCCATTCATCTGGGGTCGATAGGGGGAGGATCTGTGATGCTTGATTTTGCAACTGTGGAGGAACTCCTCAACTCTTTTTGCTATGAAATTCGTTCCATTATCTGAGATGATAGCAAACGGAACCCCATATCTGGCGACAATGTTGTTCTTGATGAACTTTTCTGTGACTGCTGCTGTGACTGTTTTGTAGGAAGCCGCCTCAACCCAATTGGTGAAATAGTCAATGGCTACCAGGATATAGTGGTGCCCGTTGGATGCAGCTGGATGGATGCCCCAATAACATCAATGCCCCAAGTAGAGAATGGCCATGGAGATGACATGTTATGCAGTTGCTGAGGGGGAGCATGTATAAAATTGCCATGTATTTGGCAGTTGTGGCATCTCCTGACAAAATGGCAGCAATCTGTTTCTATGGTATACCAGAAGTACCCCTGCAGCATGATCTTCTTGGCCAGGAGGATCCCATTCATGTGTGGGCCGCAAGTGCCTGCATGGACTTTCAACATTAGCTCATCCGCCTCCGTCTTGTCCATGCATCTGAGAAGCATCTGGTTGTAAGATCTTCTGTATAATTGCCTGGCCCCTAGCATGTATTTGGATGTCAACCGTGCTAGGGGGAAGCTGCCAGTTTCCAGAAATGCTTTTATATCATTATACCACGGTAATTCAGCAGATGATGGCGCCTCTTGGATATGCATACAATGCGCTTGCTGCTCAATGCTCGTGACTGAGATTTCTATGGCTTGTGCCTCCGGGAGTGACAACCATGATGCCAAGGTTGCCAGGGCGTCTGCATATGCGTTTTTGGCCCGCTTCATAAAGGAAAATCTGACATCTTCAAATTCTTCAGTCAATTTTAACAAGTGCTCATGATATAATGCCAGCTTCTGGTCTTTTGTCTTCCAGTCACCATTGACTTGGGAAATAACCAGCATGGCATCGCCATATACATGGAGTTCTTGGGCACCTTGGTCCCTGGCTAACTATAAGCCTAATATGCAGGCCTCGTACTCGGCTTCGTTGTTGGTGCATTCAAATGTCAGCTTTCTTGCAAAAGGTATAAGCTGTCCTTGCGGTGTTGCTAAAACTGCACCGATGCCTCTTCCTCGCCTGTTGACTGCACCGTCAAAATAAAGGCACAATTGCCGCTCGTTCTGAGGCCCCTCTGGCTCATTATCGCCCATTGCAAATAAGATATCCTCGTCTGGGAACTGGGTCTGCAGGGGCTGATATTTCGGCAATGGTAATTCGGCCAAATGATCTGCCATGGCTTGTCCTTTCATGGACTTCTGCGTGACAAAGGTGATATCGTATTGGGATAACATCACTTGCCATTTAACACATCTGCCCACCATGGCTAGTTTCTGGAACTGAAATTTGATAGGGTCATGCCGACATAACAGGAGAACCGGATACGCCATCATATAATGCTGGAGGTGCTGTGTGGCCCATACCAGAGATAGGCAGACCTTCTCTATCGGGCTGTATTTAACCTCGCAGTCGTTGAACTTTTTGCTGAGGTAATAAATGGCTTTCTCCTTACGCCCTGATTCATCATGTTGCCCTAGAACTACGCCCATGGAATGCTGTGTTGTGGAGAGATATAATAGCAGCGGGTGTCCTGGCGTGGGAGGCACTAAAACTGGAGGCTTCACCAGCAATTGCTTTATCTTGTCGAAGGCAGCTTGGCACTCCTCGTTCCAGGAAGTCTGAGCGTTCCTCCTCAATAGCTTGAATATGGGCTCGCATATAGGTGTGAGTTGCGCAATGAATCTGCTGATGTATTGGAGTCTGCCCAATAAACCACGAATTTCTTTCTCGATGGTGGGAGGAGGCATGTCGATGATAGCTTTGGCCTTGTGAGGGTCCACTTCAATTCCCCTCTGACTGATGATGTAGCCTAGCAGCTTTCCGGAGGATACCCCGAATACACACTTGTTGGGGTTTAAACGGAGCTTGTACTTC
>JAMKQA010048475.1:0-10020 GCA_024699735.1 Posidonia australis | reverse complement strand
TGCAATCTGATCCAGAATCTATCCCAGAAAAGAGATGGGTGATTCATGTTAATGCAGATTGATTTATGCAATTGTTAAGAGTTGAAAACATGATTGGATGCACATGATCAAAGCCATCTTATTATTCATGTAATTAAAATCAAGATGTGTTAATGGGTTCATGTATGAAAACATGCAAAATGCAAAGAAATAAAACATGATACGAGCAAATACAATCAGAACACATGCAAGTTATGTTATCTCTACTGCATAACTCCTATACTTAGAAGCTTGGCATGGATCTATGTGCAAAGAAACAATAAGACAACTCATATATGCAATATGGTGTAGATTTTATGCTAGAAGAAAAGTAAGCATGCTTGCAAACGAGAGTATAGATTAGCATGGAGATCATCTTACAAGAAGGATAAGCAAAATCATCATTGAATTCTCATGAAAACATAAAGGAAATCAAACCATATATAAGTTTCTAACATGCCTTATTCCAATGTAAAAGAACAAGAATTAAAGGAAAAGTGAGAAGGCCTACCTTTTCCTAGATGTTCCTTCAAAGAAGACCCAAGATAATAAGCTCCTTGATGCTCTGGAAGGGCTGAGAATATCTCTGGATGCAAGAAGAAAGCTAAGAACTCAAGGGGACAGCTGCATAATTCTGGTTGCAATTGTGTGTCTTCAACTTTTCTAATCTCTCAAATGGCTACCTATAAGTGTCTATTTATAGGGAACTCTCAAGGATAACTCAAAGGAATGTAGGGAGCCTCGTAGATGAAAAGCCTAGAAGATTCCATGGCATATTCGTTGGTGGAGGTAACAGCCATGGGAGGTGGAAAGCCAGCAACCAGCAGCCAGAAAAGTGGTTGTGCGCCAGGTTAGTGCGCCAGCTATGTGCGCCACCTATGTGTGCCAGGTAGGTGTGCTAGCTAGGTGTGCCAAGTAGGTGTGCTAGCTAAGTGCTCTCCCCTATTTGTCTAGATTCCTAATTGGGCTGCGGGCCTATTGCAAGCTTAGGGTTGGTCTGGCTAATAGGATTCAAGGGTCAGCCACATCCAAAGCAACATCTGGAAAAATATCAATGAGTCACCTCAAAATCGGGGTGTCTATAATCACCCTGTCCGAGTCCTTCGCCAATTCAGCTTCTGCCAGGACTCAATTGAGCAGAGTCCCATCCCTGATTGTTATAAGAGATATATTCTTGGCTCTGATGTGACAACCTCAGAACTGGCCCGCATGACACGTGTTGGCGTTCAATCTTCTAATCTTGCCATTACTGAGGGCTCGGATTGCACTGCAGAATATGAAGCTGAAGTACGGGAGACATGGCCTATAAGTGAAATACCGCCTAGTGGCACCTGCTTCACAGAGGTTGGCAGCTCAAAGAGACCAAGAGTCAACTAAAATCATGTAGCAAGTTTTGTGAAATGGGCTTTAATAAATGATAAATTGCTTGCATATTATGCCTTCTTGCAATGCTTGTGCTTGTTTCCTCATTCTTTATAGCACTGTCTCCAAGATTGACTTAGAATGGCAGCTGGCATGCCCATAGTCAAAAGACTTTTCCAACCAAAAAGTGACTAACATGCTCCTAATCAAAATTCCCATTTGCCAATATTACAACTCAAAAGACAACTGGCATGCCCCTGGTTGGAATATGGCAAAATGTCTTGCAAAATGATACAAAAATATGCATGATTTTTAATGCTAAATGTTGGGTAAAAGTGCAATGCAGAGATGGGATTGATGCATGATTAATAGACATTGGTGCCCTTAGTGCCAATGAAGCCTGTATTGCCTGCCATAAGAAGTGAAATTGTCCTCAACTCACGTGGCACTAACCTAGACACTTAGGTTTATTTGTAGCTCTCCTTTAGATGTCATGGACTCCATGCCAAATTCATAGGACCCTACATCTACTTTTTTGATGATTCATATTTCTTTTTCTCCCTCAAAGGCATACTGACTTACCTTATTCCTACTTGGAGGTAATAAACACCTAAGTTGAGGGGTGGCTGCTCTTTCTATTTGATATAAAAGGGGTGGCTAGTCCCTTTGCAAATGTAGGATCTATTGGTGTATGCTTCGACTCCTCTCCAAGTTATATTGGAGGAATAGGGTTGTCCCGTATGCCTCTCTCAATAGAGTTAGCTTCTGTTTACTACTTCTGTCTCCTTATTTTCTTTTGTGCTCTAGGGTCTGTGTTTTTCTTTATTGCTCGCACTCTCTTTAGATTTAACATTTTTACTCCCTCTGGAGGTGTAGGTCCCCCGGGAATTTGTGCGTTTCGTCCATGTCACTGAGTAATCGCTCCCTCACACCCTAAGTCTCATGGGTAGTAACACGTAAGGAGAGCCAAACTCTTCCTAAGCAGGCTGGCTTCCGATTTTCCTCATCGGGCAATGATAATGCTTTGACTACAATGAAAAAGAAAAGTGTAGGACATTATTCATGTTATGCTGGAATGCAATAGCCTAAAATATTAGCAGGTGAATGCGAAGAAAAAACATGGAAATGCATGACTCACGGTTTAGGATTGGGATTGACGAGGAGTCATTGGTAGTAATTTTTTAGATAGGAGGCATTGACAGGTTCTGATTGCTCCCTACGGTCCATGTCTTCAAGAATGATTGCACCTCCAGACAGGGCCTCCTTTACCACAAATGGTCCACGCCAGTTGGGCCTGAATTTTCCTCGTGCATCGGGCAAATGAATGGCACGCAAAACCAAATCACCTGGCTCAAAGCTTCTGGGTCGAACCTTCTTCTGATATGCTCGGGCCACTCTCTTCTAGTAGCACTGGGCATGATGTAAGGTTTGCAATCTATGTTCATCAATCAAGTCAAGTTGAACACAGTGATCTTGAATCCATTCTGCCTCCTTCAAGATTCTTAACGACGGGATCTCGACTTCAAAAGGAAGGACCGCCTCCATGCCATACACCAAAGAATAGGGTATTGCTCCCGCTGAGGTCCGGACCGAGGTCTTGTAGGTCCATAATGCATAGGGTAGCTTTTCATGCCAATCTCTATGAGTCTCAGCCATCTTCTTCAAGATTTTTACTAGATTTTTACCAGATTTTTATTAGCTAACTCTACTGCCCTGTTCATCTGTGGTCAATAGGGAGAGGATCTGTGATGCTTGATTTTGCAATTCTGGAGAAAATCCTCAACTCTCTTCGCTATGAAATTGGTCCCATTATCTAAAATGATGGCATATGGAACCCCATATCTGGCGACAATATTATTCTTGATGAATTTCTCGGTAACCGCTGCTGTGACTGTCTTATATGATGCTGCCTCGACCCATTTTGTGAAATAATCGATGGCCACCAGAATATAGCGATGCCCATTGGATGCAGTAGGATGAATGGCCCTGATAACATCAATTCCCCAAGTGGAAAAAGGCCAAGGCGATGACATGCTATGTAATTGTTGTGGGGAGCATGTATGAAATTGCCATGTATCTGGCAGTTATGGCATCTTCTGACAAATTGGCAGCAATCTATTTCCATAGTGGACCAGAAATACCCCTACAGCATAAGTTTCTTAACCAGGAGAACCCCATTCATATGCGGACCACAGGTGCCTGCGTGAACTTTTAACATTAGCATATCGGCTTCCTTTTTGTCCACACATCTAAGAAGCATCTGGTTATAAGATCTTCTATATAGTTGTCCGGCCCCGAGCACATATTTTGATGCTAATCGTGTCAAGGTCTTTTTATCTATTGCAGAAATGCCAGGAGGGAGGCCGCCGAATTCCAGGAAAGTTTTAATATCGTTATACCAGGGCAATTCAGTTGATGATAGTGTTTCTTGAATATGCATACAATGTGCTGGTTGTTCCACACATGTGACCGAGATGTCCATGGCCTGTGCTTCTAAAAGCGATAACCATGACGCCAGAGTTGCCAGAGCGTCTGCATACGCATTCTTAGCTCGTTTCATGAAGGAAAATTTGACATCATCAAATTCTTCAGTCAATTTCAACAAATGTTCATGATATAACACGAGCTTCTGGTCTTTCGTCTTCCAATCGCCATTGATTTGTGAAATGACCAGCATTGCGTCCCCATATACTTGGAGTTCTCGGGCACCTTCGTCCTTTGCCACTTGTAAGCCCAAAATGCAAGCCTCATATTCTACTCCATTATTGGTGCATTCAAATGTCAACTTCCTTGCAAAGGGGATTAACTGTCCTTGTGGCATTGCTAGAACTGCACAGATGCCTCTTCCTTGTTTATTGACTGCACCGTCGAAGTACAGACACCACTGATGCTCATTTTGAGGTCCTTCTAGTTCCTCCTCTCCCATTGCAAACAATATATCTTCATCTGGGAATTGGATTTGTAGTGGCTGATATTCTGGCAAAGGTAAGTCGGCCAAGTGATCCGCCATTGCTTGTCCTTTCATAGACTTCTGTGTGACAAATATGATATCATATTGAGACAACATCACTTGCCATTTAACACATCTGCCCACCAAGGCTGGCTTCTGGAATAGATATTTGATAGGGTCATGCCGACATAATAACAAGACTGGATATGCCATCATATAATGCCTGAGGCGTTGGGTGGCCCATACCAGGGATAAACAGACTTTCTCTATTGGGCTGTATTTGAACTCGCAATCTTTAAACTTTTTGCTAAGGTAATAAATAGCCCGTTCTTTGCGCCCTGATTCATCGTGTTGTCCCAGGACTGCGCCCACTGAATATTGTGTGGTAGAGAGATATAATAGCAGAGGTCGCCTTGGCGTGGGGGAACTAAAACTGGAGGCTTCACCAGAAGTTGCTTGATTTTATCAAAGGCCGCTTGACATTCATCATTCCAGTGTGTTTGGGCGTTCTTCCTCAGGAGCTTGAATATGGGTTCACATATAGGCAAAAGCTGTGCAATGAACCTGCTGATGTACTGTAGCCGACCTAAACCCGTGAATCTCCTTCTCAATGGCAGGGGGAGGCATGTCAACAATAGCTCTGGCTTTGAGAGGGTCCACTTCAATTCCTCTTTGACTGATAATGTAGCCCAGGAGCTTTCCAGAAGATACCCCGAATGCACATTTGTTGGGGTTCAGGCGGAGCTTATACTTCCGCAGGTGGTCAAATAATCTCCTTAAACAGGAGAGATGATCCTCGGACTCTTTAGACTTAGCAATCATGTCATCCACGTATACTTCAACTTCTTGGTGCATAAAATCGTGGAATAATGCTGTCATGGCCCTTTGGTACGTTGCGCCTGCATTCTTGAGTGCGAAAGGCATTACTCTATAACAGAAGACTCCCCATGGGGTGATGAAAGACGTCTTCTCCATATCTTC
Organism: Posidonia australis; assembly: GCA_024699735.1. NCBI lineage: Eukaryota > Viridiplantae > Streptophyta > Magnoliopsida > Alismatales > Posidoniaceae > Posidonia > Posidonia australis. The sequence continues at coordinate 4,709 of JAMKQA010048475.1, read as the reverse complement.
TTCGACCATTCATATTTGATTGTATCTCGAAAACCTGTCCATAAATGACAACATTTTATGCCCTGCAGTGTTGTCCACCAGAATATCGATGTGGGGGAGCGGGAAATCGTCTTTGGGGCTCGCTTTATTGAGGTCTCGATAGTCGATGCACATGCGAACCCGTCCGTCTTTCTTCGGCACAACACCACTTTGGCGAGCCACTCAGGGTACAACACAACCTTAAGGAAGTTGACTTTGTATTGCTTCATGATTTCCTCTTTAAGCTTCAAGAGCCACTGAGGTCGCCATCTGCGAAGCTTCTGCTTGACTGGCTTCGAACTTGGTATTAGTGGTAATGTATGTACTACCACCTCAATGTCTAACCCAACCGTGTCATCATAGCTCCACACAAAGACATCCACATATTCTTTCAGGAAAGCTATAAATCCTGCCTTTGCTTGTGGTGATAATTTGACACTGATGCGTGTTTCTTTGATGTCTTCTGCCGTGCCGATATTGATAAGCTCCGTCTCCTCTTCTACATGAAGATTAGGGCTTTCTAGGTCATTATCATAAAAAGGAAGCTGTGATGGCTCATCATCATTGTTTGCTCCACTGACCTCATCCTCTTCTTCATAGGCAATTAGTTCTGACAGGATTTCTTTCTCAAATGCCGGATTTGTGATGTCAACTGAGAGGACCTCTTCTAATTCGGCGCCCTGGTGGCGCTTAATGACGGTCACAGTAACTTTCGTGTTCTTATATCAGCATTGTGCGATTTCTTCTATTTCCCTGTTTGGATGTCCTGAGGAGTTAGGAGTCCCTGCCTCTGAAACCGATGCCTCCTTATTTTCATTTTTTGATTTTTTTTTTTGATGTTTTGATTTTTTTTGTGGGATTTTCTTTTTTCCTGCTATTTATACAAGATTCTGCATGTTGGCAGCTGTTCTGCTGCAAGTTAGTGAGACTACCGCCGCCCGTCTCACTTGTGCTTAATTCAAGACTTTGATCCTCACCCTCTAGGTGAGGCTTATACGGCCAATACCAGCTAGACCTACTTCTCGGCTGACAGGAGATTAACTCCATTGGTCTAGCATTCCTTTTCTCTGTCTCGTGCAGGACCATAACTGAAACCTGGTCCTGGGGTGGTACTGGTGCTTCTGCTAGTGATGATGGGGCAATTGATTTGCCCTTCCTTATACGATCGTGCTCTGCCAGGTCTTCCGCGAGCACCTCTAACTGCTCCTGGAATAAGAGGTCCAGATCTCCATTGTCATCTGTGTCTGCCTCATGGATCACTGTGTAAACTGCTCTAAAGCTACTGGATATATCTCTATCTAACCATAGTTTTGCTCAATCTCCTGCTTTGTACCCTGCTGCTCTGTCTCCGGTCGACCGCTATCTTGATATGACTCTTCTAGACAGACCCAAGCTAATGGCACTGACACTGCATATGAACTGTGGTTTGGATCCAAAATGCCTGCGTTGATAAAGTTGGCTAAATTCTGTGGAATAATAATCTTGGAAGACTTACCGAAGCATTGCGATTTCTCCCTCTGGCAGCACCGTTCACAACCCAAACCTTCTCGCTCCATCCATTCCTCGGCCTCGATCGGCTCGGTGATTCCTTGGCCATAAAGCCCTAGAGGCAATCCTTTCTCATATCCCCACTTACGACACAAATTGTCGACCATCAAACGGGGGTTGCCACAAGTGGCCAAATGGCTGACATGCTCCAAGGGGAGATGAAATTAACCGGCTCAAACCAATTAACTCGATAAAGAACATCAGAAGGCTTTGGTTCAAAACGGATGGTCTGGGGGGCTATAACAGAGACAAATTCATCCTTCTCCAAATCCTCTGCTAGGACAACGACAACATTGTCATCCCAGCAGAACTTAATCATACGATGGAGGGTTGAAGGAATGATTTGATGCTTGTGAAGCCAAAGGCGTCCAAGCAAGAGGTTAAAAGAGGGTTCAATGTCTACGACATAGAATTCTACGTCAAAGCAAGCAGGGCCTATGGTTAACAGAATGATCAAGACTCTAAGTGCATCATGATGCGTATTATCGAAAGCTGTCATCCCTTTCACAGCTGGCATAATGTCCTCAGACTTGAATCCGATTGCAGTTGCCGTACACAAGGGGCAAACATTTAAGCCTGCTCCATTGTCTACCAATGTGAGAGGGACGTGAAAGCTCTGATACTGCACAATGATGAACAAGGGAGAATTATGGTTGGTGCCAGAAGGAGGTAACTCTAAGCTAGAGAAGGAGATAACCTGTGGCGCCGCTATCATTCCTACCATATTTTCTAGGGTAGCTGGTTCAATTGTCGGGGATACACAGGCAGCCTGAAAAACTCTAAGAAAGGCTTCTCTATGCTCAGTCGATGTATGAATTAGGTCCCATATGGAAATATCGGCTTTGTCCTTCTTAAGTTGTGCAATGATGTCAACTGAAGGTTGGCTGCTAGTGATAGGATTAGATAGTGCTACTCTAGGCATAGGCAGTTGAGGAGAATGTGCTTGAAGTTGGACAGGGATTGGTGTTGCGGGTGCTGGTGATCTATATGGCTGGGCTTGCAATGGGTTAAGGGTTAAAGCTGGGGAATTAGGCCTAGATGTTGGGGGTTTGTATACTCTACCCGATCGTGTTACTTCTGCGCACATTCCTGTGGCATAGTTGTAAGGAACACGATGCGTGTCATGGGTTAGAGTAACAACAACTGGGGGCGGACAACTAACTATACAGATGTGGTTGAAGGATGTGGGTGAATAGGAGGGTAAACCTGAGGATACTGGTTGTTCTGGTGAGTCTGAGGGTATGATGGTTGACTTGGCCTAGATTGGGGCTAGGTTGATAAATAAATTGGGGTTGGTGGCTGGGAGTAAATGACAGGTGGCGCCACAGAGTACTCCGACTCGACAACCGAATGGATCATATGAATAGATTCCTCGGAATTGTCGAGGAAAGAATGGTACAATTGGTGGGGAAAAGGGGACGACTCATTATGGATCAAGTCGGTTGGACGAATGGAGGAAGAGATAGGCTCAGCAGAAGAAGAGATAAAATTGACTCCCGAGGAACTTGATGCTCCCGAGGATGAATGCTGTGGCAAGGGTTGGTTAACTATATTGAGGTGTGCTGGCTGTGCTTGGGTGGCCACTGGTGTGTGTGCTGGGCCAGCTGCCTGGGTGTTAATCACTATGACCCTCTAGTCAATCAAGTCTTGGACAACATCCCTGAGTGTCAAGCAATTATCCGTCGAATGACCAGCCACTCGATGGAAATTACAGAACGCATTGGCATTATACCAGACAGGAAGTGGACTGGGTGGTGGGCGCACCTCAGACAGCCTCAGCAGGGATGCGACCTTGGGAAATACCATGCTCAAAGGCTCCACTAATGGGGTATAGTGGCGCCTATCACGGTGTTGTCACTTCGGCTATGGATGTGCCAACGGTGGGCGCATCCTGGCCAGTGGGGCAGGGTAGACTGGTGTGGCAGTGGGGGTAATGTGTGATGCATGCGGTGCTCTAGGTGTAGGCGTGGGTGCATAAACTACTTAGCGTTGCGGGGGTGGGCGGACATTTACCGGAGTAGCAGGGGATCTGATGTAAGAAACTGTATTTTTGGAGGGATCCCGCCTCCTAGGTGGATTGACATTGTGGTTGCTGTAGTTGTTGCTGCTGCTTGGCCCACTATGTGAGGCAATGGCCTGTTTGGCAAATGCCGAGAGCGCGGGAAAACTGCCACTACGCAGTGAGCTCTCAACACCGGCGCCCGCCCGAAGTAGTGTCGAAAAAGTGGTGACTGGTTGTATGCTAAGCAGAGCCCCGACCGCTGGCTGTGCTCCTCGGATAATAATCTTGAAAGACTCCTAATCGGAGGGTTTATCTTTGACTTGTGAAGCCAAAGAGCGCCATCGTCTAACATACTCCCCAAATGTCTCTTGAGGTCTCTACCTGATAGCAACTAAGTCCTCTCGCTTGGGGACTAAGTCGAGATTAAAGGAATATTGTTCGAGGAACGCCTGTGTAAGGTCGTCCCAAGTCTTGATGGTGGCCAAGTTGAGGGAAGTGAACCACTTCAACGCGGGCCCCGTGAGACTCTTCTGGAACAAGCGGATCAATAACCTTTCGTCAGCCTAGAGCTGAGCGAGGTCTCCGCAATAGGCTTTAAGGTGGGCAATTGGGCAGCCCCTACCATTGTATTTGTCAAATTCCGGGATTTGGAAATTCGAGGGGAGAGTCACCTCTAGGAAATAACAGAGGTCCCTGAATTGGTAGGACTGGCGGTCCTCGCCCTGCACTTGTCGAAGAGTGCGCTTCAGATCATTTACTCTCGCGAAGAGAGCATCCGGAGCTACTGCAGTTGTGGATTATGCAGTAGAAGCGGGTGCCGCGTACACTGTATGGGTCGCCCCTAAGGGCTCCTCCGGATCCACCATTCCGCCGTCTGGTGCTACGACAAGATGGCCAGTGTACCCGTGCGTGGGTGCATTGCGTTGTGGGACAAAGAATGAGGCTTGTGTGTGGTAAAAGGGTGATGATAATGCAGGGGGTGGTGCAGAGTGTGGGAGCAAGAGCTGTTGGATCGGAATGGCCTCGGGTACAATGCTCACGGTGTGTGCTCCTGTCAGCCGAGATGGCTGATCACCAGATAGTAGAGATGCATGTTGTGGTGGGTGCTGTGGCGGTGTTGCAAATGGCAATGTCGACACCC
>JAMKQA010048463.1:0-11225 GCA_024699735.1 Posidonia australis | reverse complement strand
AAAATCTTGCGACATTGAAGAGATCAATACATAAATGAGAAGTATCTTTTGGATTTGAACTTTTACTTAGTGTCAACAAATCAAAGCTTCACCTTGGTGTTGTGATGAACTATATCTTAAAACAAGGACACTTATGGATTAGTCAGATTTAACTACACATATCAATCTCTATTGGGGTTGGGTGTTCATTTCTTCCATACGTTAATGGCCATGTGCAACATCCTTTTCATGAGTGCTACTAGAAGCAGTCTAGTCTTCATAAGAAATGGCTTTATTTCTTCACATATTGGTAAGTTCACTTGAAGTGATTCAATGAGTCACTACTTGGAATTCGACTTATTAAGGTCATTAACCATCCTAGTGTCGTAGAGGAACCAACACTACAAATAGAGTATGGGGAGAATAACTTTAGCATCTCACATAATCACTTATTTGACTTGTTAGTACCCTTTGAATATTGTTTATCTATTTCAAGATATAGATTGGGATCCCATCAAATAGTGATTGATCTATATCATAGGCTTGAGTCCCATTGCTTTTGTGGTTTTTGATACCATTTCTCTAGGAAGTCCTTTCGTCAAAGGATCAACTAGATTCATTGTTGATTCCACATAATCAACAACAATTACCCCATTATTGAGCAATTGTCTCATATATATATTGATGTCTGAAGCTTATATGCCTTAATTTTCCATTATAAGATTTACTTGAAATCTTACACAATGTTCCTTAGTGTAGACACCTCGATTTTGAGGTGGCTCATAGGTAAACTCTCTAGATGTTGCTTTGGACATGGGAAGCTCAACCACTTTTGAATCCTATTTGACATTTTTAACTAGTCAGAGATCATCGCACAAACCGACCACAAGCCTATGGCCCAATTAGCAATTCAGGTAGCTAGTGGAGAGTACTAATGTGGAGCACCGAGCAGGAGCACTATAGTAGCACACTTAGCTGGAGCACCAAGGTGGCGCACCTATCTGGAGCACCATCCTGGCGCACCAAGCTGGCGCACAACCACTTTTCAGAGTGCTGGCTGCTGGCTTTCCATCTCCCGTGCTTGTAACCCTCGCCAACGGATATTCCCTACGAATCTACACCAAGCTCTTTGTTAGCGAGACTGTCTTCATCCCATGGGAGTTACCCTTGTGGAGCTCTATAAAAGGACCCTCATTGGCAACCATTTGGCACACTTGGTTAATCCTGAGCAAGCTATCCACTTACTCCAACAAGTCTCTCTCGTTTTCTTGAGAATATCTTGGCCTTCTAAGAGCATCTCCAGTCTCCCCAAAGCAACAAAGAAGTATTATCTTGAGTTTTCTAAGAAGGAACACCTTGGACAAGGTAGATTCATCTTCCTTCTTTTATTTATAAAGCATGTCATAAACTTCATAGATAATCTGATTTTATGCTGCAAATTTGTCTTTCATTTCTGTTTCTTTCACATAGAGAATCATGATTCATGCACTCATATCAATAGCCAATATGCTTTCTATGTGTTTATCATTTATTGACCTTATTAACTCATACATATTCTTTAGAATCCTAAGCATGTATGCAGTCATCAACCTATGATTTGGCATGATTTGAAACTAGTGATAAAAGAATTTCATTTGTTTGTATCTCATCATGATTCTGTCACTTATTATCTATATAACTGATCTGGGTTAAAGAAAAAGTCATCGATCTCTGAAATCTGAACTAGATTCTAAATCAGGTTGTAGTCTGATTCAGGATTTCTGGAGAGCACCATTCAGGCACACCAAAGTGGCGCACCTTACCAGAGCACCATTCTGACGCACCACTCTGGTGTACCAGTCTGGTCAGAGAGCAAATCACCCTGTTTGCATCATAATTTGCATGATTTCCCAAATACTTTTGACTCTGATCTTCCTGGTGTTGATTCTCTGGTATTACATGTCTTTGCATGCATGTTTTCAGCTTAAGATGATACTATTTTTAAGACTTTTGCACTTTGCATGTTTGGCTCATCATTGAAATCTGGTAGGCTGATTGCTCCATGGACTCCTATATGGAGATTCTTATGCATCAGTCCATGATCCAAATAGTATGGCTGATTCTTGTTGTCTTTATTTGGCATAAAAAGGGTGTGATCTTGAGTGAGGCGTATCGCCTTTGAGCACAAGATCCATGTTATCTTTTCATGCTTGGATTTTCATAGATATTTAAGTTGTATTTTTGAGTGCCTGTTTTCTAGTGGCACACAATAGCTTTTCGCATGGTTTTTAGCATGTTTTCCTGTATGGAGTTGCTTTTGGTTTTCTTTGTTTGTCTTCCTTGATATATCAGGAAGACCCTATTTTGTTTTTAGCCCTTTCCATGCATGATAGATTATGTTTTGCATATAGTAAAGAGAGGATGAAAATCACTCGAAGTTATTAGATCTTTGATATTATTTATGCAATATCCTTGCATCAATGCTTGACACGCGATACGAGTGATCCTTCTCAGCATTAGGACACACTCCACATCCCATGCACTCTTATTTAGCATAAGGCACCACTCACTTAGCATGGCATTGCATATCGCTCTCGGGCGTACAGAAAAGGCTGAAAAGCCGACATTTCATATAAATAAACAAGAAACCCATTAAAAGACCGATTTTCGGGCACACGAGGGTGCCTAATACCTTCCTCGTGCCTAACAGGGATCCTTGCCCATTTCTGGTTTATAAAGACCTTTTCCATTGGTTTTATTACATGATTTGAATGTTTTAAGTGATTTTTCTCGTCTTCTGTTTTTAAATAGACTAGGTGGCGACTCCTGCATTTTATCATTATTTTTGCTATTTTTCCCGTGACTTTGCCGATCCTTGCGCATTTGGCCTTTCGTGCCAGTCCCGAGGCTATCGCCGGCATGGTTACAGGAACTGGCGACTCCACTGGAGACAACCAGATCTCGGCTTTCGTTTTGGATTTTTCGTTTACTTTGGCTTTTCTCTTTGTTTGCTTGTTTCCCATGCTTTGCTTTGGTTGTCTCTTTTTAATAAGCTATGTCTTCCTTTCATGCACGCCTTTTGTATGATGGTTGTTTTCCTTTACACATTTACTATGCCACCACTTTTGCACATAACCTGCACATGCTTCTGTTTGTTAATTCATGGCTGATTTGCATGTTTCTTTCCCATCTTGTATATGCCATGTTTAGGAGATTAGAGACATGTCTGCTCTCCCCATTTGGTTAATGAAAATGTAAAAACCAAAATCAATGAAACATAAGGCAAACTAATGACAAATTGCAAATTTTCCCCCACGGTTTAATAAACTTGCAAGTAAAAGACTCAAAGCATACTTTACATTCATCATATAGAACATGCATCTTCTCATCTCCTGAGTCTGCCTATACAGTTTGCGAAGGACATTTCTCGATGTCTCATCCTATGGCTTTGGCGTGGGATGAAATATTGGGTGTGTCCCCCCTTGTTTGGGGTCGTGTTGGTGTTAGTAGAGGGTACAGCCTACTGCTTTGGCAAAGGATGAGGCCCCGAACGCACCACCTGTTTACTGCCTAAGCTTTGGCTGGGATTTAGAACGGGGACCTTAATCTTTCTAACCTTGAGTCAGAGACCCATTCACCCCTGTGTGAACCCGGAGTAGACGGCTTGGTAGGACACCCCTAGGTTGCGAGGGAGGCATACTAGAGGCATTCATGCATTTTGCATCCCATACCACCATAAACATTGCATATTTTCTAACTTGTTTGTTTATGTGCATAGAATTCTTGTCAGTGTGTGAGTTTCTATAGCCTAAGCTCGAGACCTTTCTTTTCGCTAACTCTCATTGCGACCCCATTATCGACCGCGTCTCCCGAGTTATCTATCATTTTCGACGATAGCTCGTCCTAGGATCCGTCCTCTCATTCCCAGCCGCAGTCCAATCCGTACCCGCTCGGGATCCGCCATGGCTCGGCATACCAACAAGCCCCTTTCCCCTGCTGTTTAGGAGGAGGTCCCCGTTTCGGTGTACCTTTCCTTTGTTTCTGTTTTAGTTATCACTGTTGCCTCCACTTTAACCCTAGCTTCCGGAGGACCTCCGCCACCCTTGTTCCGTGTCCCTGTGGCTACCCCACCTTCAAGGCCACCTTCTTGGTCTTCAGCTGTTGTTAGGGCCTCAGCAGTTGAGTCTGTTCCTCCCCAGGGCTATTTGTTTACCAGCCCTCCTCTGACTGCAGCTGTCTCAGTAGTAGCCTCCCCCCAGTTTGCACAACTAGGGTCTCAGCCTCCTGTTTCTTCCCCTGCTTTGCCTCCATCCTTTGGAGCCACTAGTGATGATCCTGTCACCGCGCAACTGCAACAAATGTCGGCCCTCGCCCAACAGTTGCAGGGATTGGCACTGGCGCTCCAGCCCTTTTCAGCATTGTCCTTTCCGACTCCCGAGTTGCCTTTGCAACCGGCTTTAGGATCACAGTTTGCACCCACTGCACCACCCCAACAGCCATCGCCGTCCCTCGTCTCTCCAGCGATAGGGTGTCGACATTACCTTTTGTAACACCACAGCACCCACCATAGCATGCATCTCTCTTATCTGGTGGCCAGCCTTCTAGGCTGGCAGGAGCACAGCCCGCCATAAGCGTTATACCTGAGGCCATTCTGATCCAACAGCTCTTGCTCCCGCACTCTGCACCACTACAGCCCGCCATGAGCATTATACCTGAGGCCATTCCGGTCCAACAGCTCTTGCTCCTGCACTCTGCACCACCTATAGCACCACCCCCTGCATTGTCTTCACCCCTGTATCAAGCCTCATCTTTTGTCCCCTAGCACACAACACCCATGCACGGGTACACTGGCCATCTTACCGTAGCACCAGACGGCGGAATGGTGGATCCGGAGGAGCCCTTAGGGGCTACCCATACAGTGTATGTGGCCCCCACATCTGCTGCACAATCCACAGCTGCAGTAGCTCCAGACGCTCTCCTTGCAAGGATGAACGATTTGGAGCGCACTCTCCGGCACGTGTAGGGCGGGGACTGCTGGTCCTACCAATTCCGGGACCTCTGTTATTTCCCAGAGGTGACTCTCCCACTGAATTTCCAAATCCCGGAATTTGACAAATACAATGGTAAGGGCTGCCCAATTTCCCACCTTAGAGCCTATTGCAGAGATCTCGCACAGCTTCAAGCTAACGAGAGATTGCTCATCTACCTGTTCTAGAAGAGTCTGACGAGGCCCGCGTTGAAGTGGTTCACTTCCCTCGACATGGCCACCATCCGGACTTGGGACGACCTTGTCCAAGCGTTCCTCGAACAGTACTCCTTTAATCTTCACTTAGTCCCAAAGCGGGAGGACTTAGTCGCTCTTAAGCAGAGGCCCCATGAAACATTTAAGGAGTATGTTGGACGTTGGCGGTCCTTGGCTTCACAGGTCAAAGATAGACCCTCCGACGAGGAGTCTATTGAGATCATGATCCGAGGAGCACAGCCAGCAGTCGAGGCTTTGCTTAGCATCCAGCCAGTCACCACTTTCTCTGCATTGCTTCGGGCGGGCTCCCACATTGAGAGCTCACTGCATGGTGGCAGTTTTCCGACGCTCTCTGCATTTGCCAAGCAAGCCACTGCTTCACATAGTGGCGCTAGCAGCAGCAAAAACAACAACAACAATAATGCCATTCCACCTAGGAGGTGGGATCCCTCCAAGAACATAGTTTCCTATATTAGATCCCCTGCTGCTCCTACAAATGTCCACCCGCCCCCGCAATGCCAAGTAGTGTATACACCTACACTTACATCTAGAGCACCACATGCATCACACATTACCCACACTGCCACACCAGTGTACCATACCCCATCGGCCAGGACGCGCCCACCCATGGCATATCCACAGCCGAAGCGACAATGCCGTGACAAGTGCCACTATACCCCTTTAGTGGAGCCATTGAGCATGGTATTCGCCAAGGTCACGACCTTGCTGAGGCTGCCTGAGGTGCGCCCACCGCCTAATCCACTCCATGCCTGGTTTAACGCAAATGCGTTCTGCAATTTCCATCGGGTAGCAGGTCACTCGACGGATAATTGCCTGACACTTAGGGACGCTGTCCAGGACTTGATTGACCAGAAGGTCATAGTGATTAGTACTCAAGCGGCTGGCCCAGCACCCCCACATTAGTAGCCGCACAAGCACCTCCAGTACACACCAATATAGTTAGTCAACCTTTGCCACAGCATTCACCCTCGGGAGCATCAGGTTCCTTGGGAGTCAATTTTGTTTCTTCTTCTGAGTCTATTTCCCCAACCCCCCATCCTTCCAACTGATCTAATTCATGACGAGTCGTCCCCTTTTCCCCACCAATTGTATCGCTCTTTCCTTGGTGGTTCTGAGGAATCTATTAACATGATTCGTCCGGTTGTCGAGTCGGAGTACACCGTGGCGTCGCCTGTCATATACTCCCAGCCTCCAGCCCCGATTTGCTTATCAGCCTGGCCCCAGTGAGGGCCGAGTCACCCATCATATCCTCAGACCCACTAACATCCTCAGACCCACCAGTACCCTCAGACTTATCCTCAGGCTTACCCTCGTGCTTACCTACATTCTTCCACCACACCTGTACAGTTAATCGCCCACCGCCCAGTTGTTGTGACTCTTACCCACGACACGCATCGTGTCCCTTACAACTATGCCACAGGAATGTGCGCAGAAGTGACACGATTGGGTGGAGTGTACAAACCCCCAACACCAAGGCCTATTTCCTCAACACAGAACCCAAACCTGTCACAAGCCTAGTCTAGATCGCCAGCACCCATAGCACCAACCCTTGTCCAATTGCAGGCACACTCCCGACAACTGCCTATGCCTAGAGTAGCACCACCTGCCCCTACCAGTAGCAGCCAACCCTTAGCTGATATAACCGGGCAACTTAAGAAAGTTAAAGCTGATATCTCTATTTGGGACCTAATTCACACGTCAGCAGAGCACAGGGAAGCCTTCCTCAGAGTCTTCCAAGCTGCCCGTGTATCCTCAACCATAGAGCTAGCAACTTTAGAGAGCATGGTAGGAATGATAGCAGCGCCACAAGTTATCTCCTTCTCTAGTCTAGAGTTACCTCCATCTGGAACCAATCATAATTCCCCCCTGTTCATCATCGCGTAGTATCGGAGCTTTCGCGTCACTCTCACATTGGTAGACAATGGAGCAGGCTTAAATGTTTGCCCCTTGTGTACAATAAGTGCAATCGGATTCAAGTCCGAAGACATTACACCAGCCGTGAAGGGGCGACAGCTTTCGATAATACGCATCATGATGCACTTGGGATCTTAATCATTCCTTTTACCAAAGGCCCTACTCGCTTCGACGTAGAATTTTATGTCGTTCATATCGAACCCTCTTTCAACCTTTTGCTTGGATGCCCTTGGCTTCACAAGCATCAAATCATTCCCTCAACCCTCCATCGTATGATTAAGTTATGCTGGGATGACAATGTTGTTGTTGTCATGGCAGAAGATATGGAGAAGGTTGAGTCAGTCTCTGCAGTAGCCCCCCAGACCATCCATTTTGAACCAAAACCTTCTGATGTCCTTTATCGGGTTAACCGGTTTTAGCTGGTTAATTTCATTCCTCCTTTTGAACCCGTTGGCTATTTGGCCACTTGCGGTAACCCCCGTTTGATGGTTGATAATTTGTGTCGCAAGTGGGGATACGAGAAGGGATCGCCTCTTGGGCTTTATGGCCAAGGAATCGCCAAGCAGATCGAGGCAGAAGAATGGATAAAGCACGAAGGTTTGGGGTATGAATGCCGGCGCCAGAAGATCGCCACGCTTTGGTAAGTCTTCCAAGATGTTTATTCCACTAAATTTAGCAAACTTCACCAGTACAGGCATCTTGGATCCAAACCAAAGCTCGTACACAATATCAACACCACAGCCGTCGGCTTGGGTCTATCCAGAAGAGTTATATGGAGACAGTGGCTAGGTAGAGACAGAGCAGGGTATCGAACAGATCAGTGGCCAGTCGCAGATATATCCAACAGTTCCAAGACTAGGGCAGTTAGCAGTTGGTCAAGCAGTGGCCCAGAAGGCAGACTCGGGGAGTGGACTAGAAGATGATGACATTGGGGGTCTGGACATTCTATTCCAGGAACAGCTAGATGTGCTCGCAGAGGATTTGGTAGAGCATGACCGGTCCAAGAAGGGCAAGGCAGTTATTCCACTATCACAGACAGAATCACCAATATCACCCCAGGACCAGGCTTCAATTATGGTCCTGCATGAGACAAAGAAGAGGGATGCTAGACCAATGGAGTTAATTTCCTGTCAGTTGGGAGACAGGTCTAGTTGGTATTGGCAGTATAAACCTCACCTGGAAGGTGAGTGTCAAAAAAAAAAAAAAACAACTTGAGTTGAGCGCAAGTGAGACAAGTGGCAATGGTCTCACTAGCTTGCAACAAGACAGCCGCCAGCATATAGAACCATTTGTAAATAGCAGAGAAGAAAAAGAAAATCCAAAAAAATCAAAAGATAGACAGGCATCAAATTAAGAGGCAGGGACCCCCCGTTCCTCAGATGATCCGGACAGGCAAGCAGAAGATGTTGCACAATGCCGATATAAGAACACGAAGATCACTGTGACTGTCATGAAGCGCCATCAGGGTGCGGAATCAGAAGATATCCTTTCAGTTGACATCACAGATCCGACATTTGAGCAAGAAATCTTGTCAGAGCTTATTGCCTACGGAGAGGAGGACGAGATCAATGGAGCGGATGATGATGCAAATGAGCCACCGTAGTTTCTATATCATGATAATGACCCAGAAGGTCCAAATATTCATGTAGAAGAGGAGACGGAGCTTATCAATATCGGCACAACAGATGATATTAAAGAAACACACATTAGTGCGAAATTATCACCACCAACAAAGGTAGAATTTATAGCTTTCTTGAAAGAGTATGTAGATGTCTTTGCATGGAGCTATGATGACATGGTTGGGTTAGACATTGAGGTGGTAGTACATACATTACCACTAATACTAAATTCAAAGCCAGTCAAGCAGAAGCTTCACAGATGGCGACCTCAGTGGCTCCTGAAGCTTAAGGAGGAAATCATGAAGCAGTATAAAGTCAATTTTCTTAAGGTTGTGTTGTATCCTGAGTGGCTTGCTAATGTGGTGCTTGTGCCGAAGAAAGATGGGCGGGTTCGCATGTGCATTGACTATCGAGATCTCAATAAAGCGAGCCCTAAAGACGATTTCCCGCTCCCCCACATAGATATTCTCGTGGACAACACCGCAAAGCATAAAATGTTGTCATTTATGGACAGATTTTCAGGATATAATCAGATTAGAATGGCCAAAGAAGATATGGAGAAGACGTCTTTCATTACTCCATGGGGAGTCTTCTGTTATAGAGTAATGCCATTCGGACTGAAGAATGTAGGCGCAACATACCAGAGGGCCATGACAACATTATTCCGCGATCTTATGCACCAAGAAGTTGAAGTGTATGTGGATGACATGATTGCCAAGTCAAAAGAGCCCGAGGATCATCTCTCCTGTTTAAAGAAATTGTTTGACCGCCTGAGGAAGTATAAGCTCCGCCTCAACCCCAACAAATGTGTATTCAGGGTATCTTCTAGAAAGCTCCTGGGTTATATTATCAATCAAGGAGGAATTGAAGTGGACCCTCACAAGGCTAGAGCTATTATCGACATGCCTCCCCCTGCCACTGAGAAGGAAATTCGCGGATTATTGGGGTGGTTGCAGTACATTAGCCGGTTCATTGCACAACTTACACCTATATGTGAACCAATATTCAAGCTCCTGAGGAAGAATGCCCAAACGCAATGGAATGATGAATGTCAAATGGCCTTTGACAAGATCAAGCAGTTTTTGGTAAAACCTCCAGTGCTAGTTCCTCCCACGCCAGGACGACCTTTGTTATTATATCTCTCAACAACACAGTATTCTATGGGCGCAGTCTAGGGACAGCATGATGAATCAGAGCGTAAAGAAAGGGCTATCTACTACCTCAGTAAGAAGTTCAATGACTGCGAGGTCAAGTACAACCCGATAAAGAAAGCCTGCTTATCTTTGGTATAGGCCGCTCAGCGTCTGAGGCATTATATGATGGCATACCCAATCTTGCTATTATGTTGGCATGATCCTATCAAGTATTTATTTCAGAAGCCAGCCTTGGTGGGCAGATGTGTGAAATGGCAGGTGATGCTGTCACAATATGATATCACATTTGTTACACAGAAGTCCATGAAAGGAAAAGCGATGGTAGATCATTTGGCCGACCTACCCTTGCCAGAATATCAGCCGTTGCAGACACAATTCCCAGACGAAGACATCTTATTTGCCATGGGCGACGAAGAATCAAAAATCCCTCAAGACAAGCATCAGTGGTGTCTATATTTTGGCGGTGCAATCAATAAAAGAGGAAGAGGCATTGGTGTAGTTTTGGCAACGCCGCAAGGACAGCTAACCCCCTTTGTGAGGAAATTAACATTTGAATGCACCAACAATGAAGTTGAATACGAGGCATACATTCTAGGACTACATGTGGCAAAAGACTAGGGTGTTCGGGAACTCCAAGTATATGGAGACGCAATGTTGGTCATTTCACAAATCAATGGTGACTGGAAAACAAAAGACCAAAAACTTGTGTTGTATCATGAGCATTTACTGAAGCTGATTGATGAGTTTTCCTTCATGAATCGAGCCAAGAATGCGTACGCAGACTCTTTAGCTACCCTGGCATCATGGTTATCTATCTCAGAGGCACAGGCTATGGATATCTCAGTCACTTGTGTAGAGCAACCAGCACATTACATGCATATTCAGGAAGCACCACTAGCAGATGAATTGCCCTGGTATAATGATATCAAAATTTTCTTGGAGACTGGCAGTTTTCCCTCTGGCATTTCCACGACAGATAAGAAGACTTTGATACGGTTGGCCTCCAAATATGTGCTCGGGACAGGGCAATTATACAGAAGATCTTATAATCAAATGCTTCTCAGGTGCGTGAACAAGAAGGAGGCAGATATGTTAATGTTAAAGGTTCATGTAGGCACCTGCGGTCCACATATGAATGGAGTTCTCCGAGTCAAGAAAATTATGCTGTAGGGATATTTTTGGTCCACTATGGAAACAGATTGTTGCCGATTTGTGAGAAGATGCCACAACTACCAAATACACGGCAATTTTATACATGCTCCCCCACGACAGTTACATAGCATGTCATCGCCTTGGCCTTTTTCCACTTGGGGAATT
>JAMKQA010048450.1:0-10449 GCA_024699735.1 Posidonia australis | reverse complement strand
TTGGTTGTTGGGTGGAAGGAGAAACTCAAGCAAAAACTTGCAAAAGTGCAGATCTGTTCTCAGATTTCAGCACCAGAGTTTTTCTCCCAAGATTTTGTCCTTGGAATGGCTGCTATGGGGCTCCTTTTATAGGGATCCAGGGATAGGTTACACAAGAGAAACTAAGGGTCTTGCAAACGAAAAGCCTCGAATATTCGTTGGCACATTCGTTTGCAAGGGTAACAACCCGGAAGATGGAAGGTCAGCAGCCAAAACTGGGCGCCTGCTTGGTGAGCCACCTTTGTGCGCCACCTTGGTGCGCCACCTTAGTGCGCCACCTTGGTGTGCCCACCCATCTCACAAAATTCTGGACTCTGGCTTGCTAATGGGTTTGGGGCTCGGTTTAAAGACTGATCACATCCAAAGCAACATGAGGATACTCATCTCTGGGTCACCTCAAAATCGGGGTGTCTACAGGTACAGGCTACTACTTTGGCAGAGGACGAGGCCCCAAACGCACTACCCATTCACTGCCTAAGCTTTGGCTGGGATTTAGAACAAGGACCTTAATCTTTCTAACCTTGAGTCGGAGACCTATTCACCCTTGTGTGAACCTGGAGTAGACGGCTTGGTAGGACACCCTTAGGTTGTGAGGGAGTGCATACTAGAGGCATTCATGCATTTTGCATCTCATACCACCATAAACATTGCATCTTTTCTAACTTGTTTGTTTATGTGCATAGAATTCTTGTCAGCATGCGAGTTTCCTTAGCCTGAGCTCGAGACCTTTCTTTTCGCGGACTCTTGTTGCGACCCCGTTCTCGACCATGTCTCCTGAGTTATCCGTCACTTTTGACGATGGCTCGTCCTAGGATCCGTCCTCTCATTCCTAGCTGCAGTCCGATCTGTACCCGCTCGCGATCTGCTATGGCCCAGCATGCCAGCGAGCCCCTTCCCTCTGCTGTTCAAGAGGAGGTCCCCGTTTCGGTGTACCCATCCTTTGTTTCTGTCCCAATTGTCACTACTACCTCCACTTTCGCCCTAGCTTCTGGAGGACCTCCGCCACCCCAGTTCCGTGTCCCTATAGCTACCCCGCCTTCGGGACCACTAGCTTGGTCTTCTGCTACTTGTGGGGCCTCAGCAGTTGAGTCTGTTCCTGTGACCCTTCCCCAAGGTTCTTTTGTTGTTCCTCCTCCCCAGGGCTATGTGTTTACTAGCCCTCCTCTGACTGCGACAGTCTTTGTAGTCGCCTCCCCCTAGTTTGGACAACTGGGATCTCATCCTCCTATTTCTTCTCCTGCTTTGCCTCTATCCATTGGAGCCACGGCGTTGACCCCATGACTGCGCAGCTGCAACACATGTCGGCCCTCACCCAACAATTGCTGGGATTGGCACTGGCGCTCCAGCCCTTCTCAGCTTTGTCCTTCCTGACTCCCGAGTTGCCTTTGCAACTAGCTCTAGGATCACAGTTTGCACCCACTGCACCACCCCCACAGTCGTCGCCATCCCTCGTCTCTCCAACGATAGGGGTGTCAACATTGTCTTTTGCAACACCGCCACAGCACCCACCATAGCATGCATCTCTACTATCTAGTGGTCAGCCATCCCGACTGACAGGAGCACACACCGTGTGCATTGTGCCAGAGGCCGTTCCAGTCCAACAGCTCTTGCTCCCGCATTCTGCACCTACTGTAGCACTACTCCCTGCCTTATCCTCACCCATGTATCAAACACAAGCCTCAACCTTTATCCCACAGCACACAACACCCATGCACGGGTACACTGGCCATCCTGCCGTAGCACCAGACGGCGGAATGGTGGATCTGGAGGAGCCTTTAGGGGCGGCCCAAACAGTGTACACAGCACTGGCCTCAGCTGCACAATCTGCGACTGCAGTAGCTCCAAACACTCTCCTTGCAAGGGTGAATGATTTGGAGTGCACTCTTCAACGGGTGCAAGGCAGGGACTGCCGGTCCTACCAATTCCGGGACCTCTGTTATTTTCCAGAGGCGACTCTCCCACCGAACTTTTAAATTTCGGAGTTCGAAAAATACAATGGTAGGAGCTGCCCGATTTCCCATCTCAAAGCCTATTGCGAAGACCTCATCCAGCTCCAAGCTGACAAGAGATTGCTCATCTGGCTGTTTCAGAAGAGTCCTACGGGGCCCACGTTGAAGTGGTTCACTTCCCTCGACATAGCCACCATCAGGACTTGGGACGACCTTACACAAGTGTTCCTTGATCAGCATTCCTTCAACCTTGACCTAGTCCCAAAGCGCGAGGACTTAGTCGCAATCAAGTAGAGGCCCCAAGAAACATTTGGGGAGTATGTTGGACGTTGGTGGTCCTTGGCTTCCAGGTCAAAGATAGACCCTCCAACGAGGAGTCTATTGAGATCATGATCCGAGGAGCACAGCCAGCAGTTGGGGCTCTGCTCAGCATTCAGCCAATCGCCAACTTTTCTGCATTGCTTCGGGCGGGTGCCCGTGTTGAGAGTTCACTGCGCGTCGGTAGTTTTCCAGCACTCTCTGCATTTGCCAAGCAAGCCACTTCCTCACATGGTGGCGCTAGTAGTAGCAACCACAATGCCAATCCACCCCGCAGGCGGGATCCCTTCAAGGATACAGTTTCTTACATTAAATCCCCTGCTGCACCGACAAATGTCCATCCGCTCCCTTAGCATCAATTAGTTTATGCACCCACGCCCACACCAAAAGCACCTCATGCACCACACATCACTCCCACTGCCACTCCAGTTTATCCTACCCCTCCGGTGGTGGTGCGCCTGCCATTGGCACATTCGCAGCCAAGGCGGAAACGCTGTGACAGGCACAACTATTCTCCTTTAGTGGAACCATTGAGCATGGTATTCCCTAAAGTCGCATCCCTCCTAAGGTTGCCTGAGGTGCGCCTG
Source organism: Posidonia australis (assembly GCA_024699735.1). Taxonomy (NCBI): domain Eukaryota; kingdom Viridiplantae; phylum Streptophyta; class Magnoliopsida; order Alismatales; family Posidoniaceae; genus Posidonia; species Posidonia australis. The sequence goes on along the minus strand of JAMKQA010048450.1, from coordinate 7,556 downwards.
CCACCAAGTCCTCTTCCTACCTGGTATAATGCGAATGCATTCTGCAATTTCCATCGGGTCGCGGGTCACTCGACGGACAATTGTCTCACATTAAGGAACGTGATCTAGGACTTGATTGACCAAAAGGTCATTGTGATTAACACACAGGCAGTAGGCCCTCGCGCCCACATCAGTAGCCGCACAAGCACCACCAGCACAACCCAATATAGTTAGCCAGCCATTACCTCAGCATTCAGCCCTAGGAGCAGCAGGCCCCTCGGGAGTCAATTCCATCTTTCTTGTTGATTCTATCTGAACTTTTATTTGTCCTATCAATCTTATTCATGATGTATTTTCCCCTTTTCCATGTCAGTTGTATTTGTCCTTCCTTGGTGGTTCCGAGGAGTCTTTAGTTTAATTCGTCCTACCGTTGAGGCGGTCTCTGCTCTAGCTTCAAACCCTTTGGTTTTCTGTATCGTGTCAACCGATTTAAGCCAGTTAATCTCATTCCTGCTCTTGAGTCTGTCAGCCACTTGGCCGTTCACAACAATCCTTGCCTAATGGTCGAAAAGATGTGTCGCAACTGGGGATATGAGAAAGGAATCCCTTGGGCGATACGGCCAAGGAACTGCCGAGCCGATCAAGGTAGAAGAACGAAGAGAATACGAAGGATTGGGATACAAGCGTCAGTACCAGCGGAAGAGATCCCCATGCTCCTTTAAGTCCCCAAAGATGATCATTTTCTGCAATTTAACTAACTTCACCCGTGCAGGTGTCATGAATCCAAACCAGAGTTTGTTCATAGCCTCAATGTCACAGTCGCCAACAGTTTGGCTTTATTCAGAAGAATTTTCCTTAGAGAATGGTCATTCAGAGTCAGAACAAACCTATAAGTAGTTACAGAATTATACAATGCTATCAGGCTCAGAACAGTCAGCAGTGCATCAGGCAGCAGTAGTGCAAGATCTTGCTCAGAAGGCAGACTTAGAGAGCATGACAGATGACACAGTTGGAGATCTGGGCATTTTTATTCCAAGAACAATTGGAGGTGCTCGCGGAGGACTTAGCAGAGCACAGCAAAATCAGGGAGGGGAAAATAGTTGTTCCACCACCTCAGCTTGAATCACCAGGACCAAGCTTCAATTATGGTCCTTCAAGAATCGGAGAAAGTTTTCGCTAGACCTGAAAATTACTACCGGTGATCGTCGACCACTCCCAAGCCTTGCAAAACATTCCATTGTAGGCCATCTATCTCTATGTTTTTTGCTTACTGCATCCGAACATCACATAAATCTTGTCATATGCATTGTACTTTCTTTTCATTTACACTGTAATCATAATATGAAACATTGGCATAACCATTGCCCGTTGAGGAAAATCGGGAAGCCAGCCTGCTTAGGAAGAGTTTAATTCACGCGTTATTACCTATGTGACCTAGGAGGTAAGGGAGGTAGCATTCGTGGGAAAGTGGACAAAAGCACAAATTCATAAGGGGCCTATACCTCGAGAGGGAGGAAAAAGGATAGGTTGTGAATGAGTGTGAGCCAAGAAAATGTATAGACTTTGGAGCACAAAAGAAATAAGAAGATAGAAGTTGGCTCCAATAAGAGAGGCATGCAAGACGACTCTATCCCTATCACATAACTTGGAGAGGAGTCGAAGCATACACCTACCAAGGCCCTACTTGCAAAGGGACTAGCCACCCCTTTTACATCAAAAGAAAAAAAGAGAGAGCAGCCACCCCTCAACCTAGGTGTTTATTACCTCCAAGCAGGGATAGGGTTGGTCAGCATTCCTTTGAGGGAGTAAAAGAAAAATGAATTATCGAGAAAAGTAGGTATAGGGTCCTAGAAGTTTGGCATGGAGCCCATTTTACCCCGAAAGCCCATTGGTTGAGTGAGAGCCACCATAAACCCAGGGATCCAGGTAGCTCCAAGTGAGTTGAGGACATTCTAGTTCCTTGTAGCAGGCAATGAAGGCTTCCTCGATGCTGAGGGCATATTTTCCATAAACCATGCATAAAGCTTGCTTCTATCTTATGAGTCTTGCATAAGTCATTTGGCATTCAACATTTTCGATTACACCACTTTTCGCATTTTGCATTGCTTTGCAAGGCGTTTGCCCACGTTCCAACCAGGGGCATGCTAGCTGCCTTTTGGGTCGAAATATTTGCAAAAAGGGATCTTTAGCCAAGGGTATGTTAACTGCTCTTTGGTTGGGAATAGGTCTTTGACTAGGGGCATGCCAGCTGTCTTTTCTAAGTCAAGAAGATCATGGGGACAATACTACTTTTGGAGCATGCAGATGAGGCTTCTCAAGCACTTCTAGGTAAGCCTGTCAGTTGACGCAACACAGAAGCATAGTTGTCATGGCACATGAAACTGGCTGGTGACATGCATGGTAGTAGCCCACAGATCTATCAGACTTTGTCCAAGGTTGAAGTAAGCTTTGTCAACCTTAAGCGAAATACATGGAAAGTGGGTTTCTAAAATTTAGCCACAGTACATAACAAGTGCCATTTCACTTCAACCGTGGCCATATTCAACAACGAGGATGATATGCTTCAAACCTGCAGTTGCTCACGATCCTCGGCAGTTAATGCACCAAACCATGTTTGCAGAATATCAGAACAATGCTTGGGTGTCACCATGGCTGGATATCCAAGTATGGCATATGAGCTGGTAGTTATGGCAGTTACCCAGTGAGCCCCATCATATACCAGCAATGCAAGTAGTTTCATTCCCAAGGTCAAAAGTGCAAAATGGTCACGAAAATTGTGTTTTGACCCTCCATAATTTGCACTTCAAGAGCAAAATATAAATTTTCAAGAAAAGGCAACACATGGACTACAAAAATTCACCAAAGGGGTAATTTGCAGTAAACCCCATACATTCCTTAAATTTACAGAATAGTCCACAAAGGATGTGGGAAGTTATGAAGGAGGAAAAAGCTTGCAAATATTCAGTAGAATATCAAATCTCATAGCTCAGCAAAAGTTCAGTAGAAATTTGTCATATAAGGAAAATTTGCAATAAAGCCCTCAAGTTTTGGGAAAATTGCAAATAAGCTCTCACTTTTTGCAACCTCGCAACAATGCCACCTTAAATCAAGAACTTTAGCAAGGTTCTTTCAGAGGATATTGCACTTGTATCTCAGCAAAAAAACACTAGTTTCTGTACCATAGCACCAGCAGCAAGCAAAGTTACAGTTCTGCCATCCAGAGCGCAATTGCAGCCAATTTCCTTCCTAGGGGACAATCCAGGGATTTTCGCTTTTGTTTTTTGGATTCCCCTTCCGAGAGGATGAGATCCTTCTACCCATTTTCCTTGGATTCTCGTGGGTGCGAGATCCTTTTCCTTGGCTTTTGACCCAAAGGTCAAAGTCGACCTTTGACTGGGTGGTCAAGGTCTTTTCCTTTGCTTTTCTTGGATTTTTGCAGGCGCGAGATCCTTTTCCTTGGATTTTCGTGGGCGCGAAATGCAGCTGTTTGACCTTTTGACTAGGTAGTCAAGGTCTTTTCTTTCGCTTCCCCTTGGCTTTTTGCGAGTGCGAAAGCCAACTTTTTGACCTTTTGACTGGGCGGTCAAGGTCATTCCTTCTCCATGGATTTTCGCAGGTGCGAAATCCAACTGTTCGACCTTTTGACCGAGCGGTCAAAGTCATATCCTTCCCCTTGGATTTTCACGACTACGAAATCCACTTGTTTGAGCTTTTGACCGGGCGATCAAGGTCATATCCTTCCGCTTGGCTTTTCACGAGTGTGAAAGCCAGCTTTTTGACCTTTTGACCGGGCGGTCAAGGTCATTCCTTCTCCTTGGATATTAACGGGTGCGAAATCCAACTGTTCGACCTTTTGATCGGGCGGTCGAGGTTGTATCCTTTTCCTTGGCTTCTGACCAAGCGGTCAGAGTCGAGCTTTGACCGGGTGGTCAAGGTCATTTTAGTTGCTTTTCCTTGTCTTCTGACTGGGCGGCCAGAGTCGACCATTGACCGGACGGTCAAGGTCATTCTCGTTCCTTTTCCTTGGCTTCTGACCGGGCGGTTAGAGTCGACCTTTGACCGGGCGATCAAGGTCATTTCCATTGCTTTTCCTAGTTTTCTGACCGGGCAGTCAGAGTCGACCTTTGACCAGGCGGTCAAGGTCATTACCATTGCTTTTCCTTGTCTTCTGACCGGGCGGTCAAAGTCGACCATTTAGCAGGCGGTCAACGTCATTTCCGTTGCTTTTCCTTGTCTTCTGACCGGACGGTCAGAGTCGAACTTTGACTAAGCGGTCAAGGTCATTTTCGTTGCTTTTCCTTGTCTTTTGACCGGGCGGTTAGAGTCGACCTTTGACCGGGCGGTCAAGGTCATTTCTTTTCCTTTTTCCCTATGGGCGCGAGATCCTTTTCTTTGGCTTCAGACTTGGCGATCAGAGTCGACCTTTGATCGGGCAATCAAGGTCCTTCTCCTTTTCCTTTGATTTTTGCAGGTGCGAAATCCTGCTGTTAGACATTTGACCGAGCGGTCAAGGTCATTTCTGTAGCTTTTCTTGGGTTTTCGCAGGCGCGAAATCCTTTTGTTTGACCTTTGACAGGGTGGTCAAGGTCCCTATCCTTTTTTCCTTGGGTTTTCGCGAGTGCGAAATCCTTTTGCTTGACCTTTGACCAGGTGGTCAAGGTCCTTCTCCTTTTCTTTTGGTTCTCATGGGCGCGAAATCCAACTGTTTGACCTTTTGACCGGGCGGTGAAGGTCCTTTTCTGTCCATTTCTTTTGGGTTTTCGCGGGCGCAAAATCCCTTTGCTTGCCCTAAGTCCATGCGGATAGGGCCCTCTCTTTCTTGTTTGACAAATAGTATGTTTGTCATGCCCCTTTTCTTTGGGCTGGTATCCTTAACTACTCGGTTGACAACCGTCATGCTGTCAGGTGTCCGGGTTGACAAGACTTAGATGGCTTGTCATATCCCACCTCCTCAGGTTGATATCCTCAAAAAATCTGGCTGATGAGTCCGACAACTTATCATTTTCCTGCCAGTGGTTCCCTCCGTGCGCAGCATTTCTTTGTTTTTTTGCCGTGTTACTTCAGCATTGCATCCACTTACAAGCACCCATTCTCGTGTTTACAATGTTAGCATCAGCTTTGCATTTTACTCTCAACATCGGCTCATGCATTTGTTTTCATTGCATTGGCATCACATTTCCAGCATTTAGATCAGCAGTCGCATGCATTTTGCATTTTCATTTGGCAACAAGTCATGACTTTCGGTGCATCCACCAGATAAGTGACATAGTGCCTACCACAAACACCATTCCTCCGCAACCTCAAAATGGGGGGTATCTTGTCAACCCTGAGCATCGGTCTCGGTTCCCTCCGTCCCTCGACCTCACTCAGGGAGGGGCATCTGTAGAGACCCCGATTTTGAGGTGGCTCATAGGTAAACTCTCCAGATGTCACTTTGGATGTGGCAAGCTCAACCACTTTTGAATCCTACTCAACATTTTAACTAGCCAGAGATCATTGCATAAACCGACCACAAGCCCATAGCAAGCCCGTGGCCCAATTGGCAATTCAGATAGCTAGTGGAGAGAACCAATGTGGAGCACTTGACTGTAGTACCAAGCAGGAGCACCAAAGTGGCGCACCTAGCTGGCGCACTAAGGTGGCGCACATATCTCGCACACCATCCTGGTGCACCAAGCTGGTGCACAACCACTTTTCAAGGTGCTGGCTTCTGGCTTTCCATCTCCCGTGCTTGTAACCCTCGCCAACAGATATTCCCTACGAATCTACGCTAGGCTCTTCGTTTGCGAGGCTGTCTGCATCCCATGGGAGTTACCCATGTGGAACTCTATAAAAGGACCTTCAATGGCAACCATTTAGTTCCTTGGTTAATCCATTCACTTATTCCTAGCAACCCTCTCTCATTGCCTGAAGATATCTTTGCATTCCAGAGCATCCTCAGCCAATCCAAAGCAACAAGGAAGTGTTATCTTGAGCCTTCAAGTAGGAAACACCACAAGCAAGGAAAGATCCTTACACCTCTTTCACTTATCCTTGTATTTAAGCTCTAGATATTACACCATATAAATGCATGTAAAAAAACTTGATAGATGATCTGTTAGTAAGTTGTTTTCATGTTGTTTCATGATGAGATGATTGCTCCACGTATATGATGAACTGTATGTTAAATTCTGTATATTAAAATCTACATCATATAATCTCTGTAAGTTGTTTTTATCTCTATTTTTTTATATAAGGAATCATGATTCATGCAAATACTTGCTATGAAATGAGCTGCAAATATACTCTTTATATGTTCACCATTTGCATATGATTGTTAAGTTCATTAGCTCATTGCATGCTCTTTAGAATCTACAATGTAGTATTTTCAGCCCTTAACCCATGATCTTGCATGATTTAAGATAAATGATAAAAAGACTTTCACTGCTTGCTGTCCATCATGTTTCATCGTTTTACCATCTGATTAATCAATCTTGCTAAGCTAAATCGCATTACATCTCTTGCATTAGGACCAGAATCTAAAATCAGACAACAGTCTGATTCAGAATTTCTGGAGTGCACCACACCAGAGCACCAAGGTGGCGCAGCTAACCAGAGCACCATCCTGGTGTACCCTCCTGGTGCACCAGTTTGGTCAAAGTATAAATCATCATTTTTGCGTCATAACCTGCATGCTTTCCCAGGTGTGTTTGACTTTGATTTCTATGGTGTGTATTCTCTGATATGGCATGTCCTTGCATGCATGATTTCAGTCTTGGATGACACCGTTTTAAGTCTTTTTGCATCTTGCATATTCAACCTGTTGCTGAAATCTAGTGAGCTGATTGCCCCATGAACTCCTGTTTATGAGGTTCTTATGCATCAGTCCATGATCCAGATCTGGATAACATGGCTGAATCTTGTTGTTTTTACTTAGCATAGGGATGGGGTGGTCTCGTGTGAGGCATACAACCCTCGAGCACAAGACCCATCTTGTGTTTTCTTGTTTGGATTTTGATAAGATACTCATGCCGCATTTTCTGATGAGTTTGTATGTTTACAAGAATTCTACATTGCATGGCATTCTGGTTTACTGTCGGATTTATGATTTTCTCAAGCACACTTTCCTGGCTTCAGTAGAGCACATAGCTGGCACACCAGACTGGAGCACCAGTCTGGCGCACCACACAGGCGCACCTACTTGTTTTTCCGTTGCACACAGCAGCTTTTGGCATGGTATTTAGCATGTTTCCCGTTTGGATTTGCTTTTGATTTTCTTTAGTTGTCTTCCTAGGTATATCAGGAAGACCCTATTTTGTTTTCTGCCCTTTTCATGTGCAACCATGCCGACGAGGAGATTCCGCAAAAAGATGCGAAATCGGTTGGCAAAAATCACGTCGAAAAAGCAAAATTAAAATGCAAAATGTAGGAGTCGCCACCTAGTCTATTATGGAAAACGAGGAAAACCATAGACATGAAAAATCATGCAAACAATAAAAAGAAAGGTCTACAAAAACCAGAAATGCGGGTAAGGATCCCTGTTACGCACGAGGAAGGTGTTAGGCACCCTCGTACGCCCGATGAAATCGGTCTTCTAT